>CAKOAT010302932.1:195015-218110 GCA_932364175.1 Eruca vesicaria subsp. sativa
TTCTAAAGCACATCTTTTTTGATGTAGATAATATGTTGATGTAGCAATAAATTTTAAAGCTACATCTCTTACAACTAAATCAAAAGTTCTACAAACTAATTTCTAGTAAAACTTTTACAACTACATTTCAACCAATCATCCCCATGTCTCCTGCCTCTTACCAAAAAAATAAAAAAGTCTCAAAATTAGTGTACTATTGAAAATATAATTACAGATAATATCTGGCAGCACGGAGGATAAATTATTTTGTCTGGAGAGAATATACGAAAATAGAGAAGAAGAGAGATTAAAGGACTTGTCTTTCTCCTCCAACTCATCGATCGTCAAACCTTCAGTCTCTCCCTGGTAAAAAAGAAACTCTGCTCAGTTCTCTCTCTCACTCGCCTTCCGGTTGTTTGATCGTTTCGCTGTGGAAAAGTCTCTGGATCCGATGTGTTTTCCACTTGTATCTTCAAATGACACTCAGATCTTGCGTTTATTCATACTTTCAGTTGTTTTTCATGCTTGATCGGCTTGGTTCTAGTTTATGATTGTGTTTTTAGTTCGATCTGTTGATCAATTGATTGATTTCGATTTCAGCGATTCGAGTTACTTGATGGTTGGTGGTTCTGTAGATGAAGCCGATTGAGTGCTCTCTCTTTTGTGATTTAAATAGTTGAGTAGTTACTCTTTAGCTAGTTTCATGGTTTGTAAGTAGATTTGCTTAAGTAGTGCCTTTTTTTTCTTGAAGAATAGGTTTGATGCTTTAGTAACCTTACTACTCTTTCTCTCATTTCAGGCACATCAATGAGAGTCTGAGTTGTCCATGTTATAAGTCCTATTCTGCAGCCAAAGCGTTGGATGTTTTACAAAGAATGCGTATGCAAAGATTTGATATGTGGACTCCAAGCGTCTGTGAAGGAGCTGGTGAACTAGATCGATAGACGCTTTGAGAAAGATAATATGGATCAAGCAAAGGGTTATGAACATGTTCGGTATACTGCCCCTGACCTTAGGAATGAAGGGATTGGCTCTATGAATCAAAGGTTTTCTCACGATTCTGCAACTAACGTTAATATGAATGTGCGACCTCCAGATTATGGTATTTCGACACCTGCTCGGCCAGTGCTGAACTACTCCATACAGACTGGTGAAGAGTTTGCGTTTGAGTTTATGAGAGATAGGGTCATTATGAGACCGCAGTTCATCCCGAATGTGTATGGTGAGCCGCCCAGTGGTATGCCTGTTTCTGTTAATGTTAGCTCAATGGGGATGGTTGTTCCGATGTCCGAGAGTGGTTCTAACACTGCGGTGCTTAACACAGCAGAGAAACGTCATACGTTTGAGCAAGAGAGAAAACCCCCTTCTAGAAATGAAGATAAGAGCTACCATGAGCTAGTCAAGTCAGCACCGGTTATTTCTTCAAGAAATGACACTGGCCAGAGGCTTCATAGTTTGGGTTCCTCTAGAGCTTCTGATACCTCTTTGAATCAGGTAAAGTTCTTATGTAGTTTTGGTGGTAGAATCATACCTCGCCCCAGAGATCAGAAACTTAGATATGTAGGTGGTGAAACGCGTATCATAAGGATCAGCAAGTCCATTTCTTTCCAAGAACTCATGCATAAAATGTCAGAAATGTTCCCTGAAGTGCGTACCATAAAATATCAGCTGCCAGGTGAGGATCTCGATGCCTTAGTCTCTGTATCTTCTGATGAGGATTTACAAAACATGATGGAGGAATGTACTGTGTTTGGTAATGGAGAATCCGAGAAGCCCAGGATGTTCTTGCTTTCAAGCAGTGATATAGAGGAGGGTCAGTTAGGTATGGAAGCCGCGGAGGGTGATTCTGAGGTTCAGTATGTTGTTGCTGTCAATGGGATGGATCTTAGTTCACGTAAAAGTTCCCTTGGTATAACTGCTCCAGGGAACAATTTGGATGAACAACTTCACTTGAATACTGACAGGGAGATCAGTCGAGCTGCCACAGAACCAGCAGTAGCTTCGGTTACTCCCTTGGCTGGTAATGAGTCTTTATCAGCGGGCCAAACTTCCCAACCTGGGGCTGGTTTTTCTACTGGAAATGAACCATTTTCACAGCCTTATCTGGGACAGCAAGTGCACTTCACAGGACTTGGTAACCACCAAGTTTACACATCAGCTCACATGGCAAGCATAGGCTATATAGATGAGAAGGGGTCTGCTCCTTTGCATGTTCAACCACAGCCTCATTATATCCCTTATTCTGTGAATCCTGAAATGCCTCTTCAAAGTGTGGCACCTCACTATCTACATAAACCTGAGCAAGGAGATTTGCATGGTGAGCAGATCTTTTATGTACAAGATCCAGAAGCTTTATCAAAAGAGGCCAAAATGAGAAGAGATGACTCATTTAAGAAGGTAAATGATTCTGCTAATGTATCTATTGTCCAGACCAATCTTTCAGCAAAAGAGCCAAAGATGAAGAGAGAATCCTCAACCCCAAGGGTCAGTGAGTATCCTATTTCCTCGACGTCTGGTGATTTGATAGCCTCAGATCACGTCCTGAAGGAAGAAGCTCCAATTGCCACACAAATATCCGATTCAACACCAGATCCAAGTACCTCAAGTTGTCCCGTGAAAAGCCCTAGAAAATCCCAGGATTATGTTGAGAACAATCTTTCAGCAAAGGAGCCACAGATGAGGAAAGAGCAGTCCACCACCACTAGGGTCAGTGAGTATTCCTCTGTATCAAGTGATTCTATGGTCCCAGGTCACACCCTCAAGGAAGAAGCTCCTATTTCCATGAAAATATCCAACTCAACACCAGATCCAAGTTCCTTTGTTTATCCCGAAAGAAGTCTTAAAACACCCCAGGAATATGTTCCTAAAACAGCTGCCTTAGATACAGCAAATGAAGGCATGAAAATCTATCAGGACAATAAATTTTGTCCGTCTGGAGGAATCTCTGCAACGGGGCTTGTTACTTCAGATGGTGATTCATCTAATGTGAGTAATGTTGACCAGCCGATGATTCATCAAAGGGTTTTTCATTCTGAGCGTATTCCACGGGATATAGCAGAAACCAAACGTTTGTCTAAATCTGATGATTCCCTTGGTTCTCAATTTATAATGGCTAAGTCAACTTCGGATGCATTCCTACCTATCAGCGAATCAACTGAAACTTTTCATGAAGCAAATATGGAGTCCCAGAATGTTCATTCTAGCGCACCAGTAAGACCAGCTCCTGAAAGTCTCTGGACAGCCGAGGGTATCTCACAATCTGAAAAAAGGAACTTGGAATCTAGCGCTCCAGAGCACGTAAGTCAGTCAGAGGCTTCAGGTAAGGCTGTTCCGCGAGGACACGTGGAGAACGGAGATATAGTTGTTGATATTAATGATAGGTTTCCTCGTGATTTTCTTGCTGATATATTGAAAGTGAAAGAGTCTCTCAGCTTCTCTGGATTAGGGCCATTGCATGCTGATGGAGCTGGAGTGAGTGTAAATGTTCAGAATCTTGACCCTAAAAATTGGTCGTATTTTCGAAATTTGGCGCAGGGTGAGTTTGAGAGGAAGGATCTATCCCTTATGGATCAGGACCACCCTGGGTTTCCCACTTCTCTGACTAATACCGACGGAGTTCCTATTGATTATAGCTACCCACCATTGCAATCTGCGAAAGTTGCTCCAGCTCAATTAAATCCACAAATCCGCTTTGATGATAACATTCAGCCGCATGTGTCTACTACTGCCGTAGCTGATTCGAGCACAGTTGACAAACAAGAAGTATACGGTCAGTCACAGTCCAAAGGGGCTGAAAGCACAGATGCAAATGTGGTACGCTTATTGTTTTCAACCTAATTATGAAAGATCTAGTAAAGTTTCACTACTGGTGAATACATGGTATGTTCTAATTTCTATACTTGAATATGTAGAATACTGGAGTTCCTCTGATTGACCTTGTTGCTGAGGATAACAGGTCTCTGCAGGTATGCATTTTTCAGTTTATGGCTTACATGTTTTCAAGGTGCTGCATTTGCCGCTCTCCTTTTTTAACTAGATACTATGTTAACGACTGAGCCACGATAGTGAACTGAACAGAATCACATTAAAAGATGGCTTTCGTACAATGAAGTATTACTCTTTAATAGTACAACCCCTAAGTACCAAAAGGATTTTATATTCGATCAAGTTATAACTTTCCAATATATGCTTTAGCTGTCTTTTCTGTTTTTGGTATTTGTATGTTCGTATTTTAAGATTATTTTTATAAAGAGCATAACGTAAGCTGCTTATAGACTAGACTAGTTCATGTCCCCACTGTTAGCTGAAACTATTTGAGCTTAAATTCTATTGTCAATCTTGCTCCTGGTTTTCTCACTGATGATTGTTTCCGTTTTTTTTAGGTCATTAAAAATGACGACTTGGAAGAACTGAAAGAACTAGGTTCTGGTACCTTCGGAACTGTTTATCATGGAAAATGGAGGGGTACAGATGTTGCTATCAAGCGAATAAAACGGAGCTGTTTCATTGGTCGTTCATCTGAACAAGATAGATTGGTGAGCTTTCTTTCTCAAGGAGTTGGGTATATAAGTACATAAGCCATACTGTGGTTCTCCCAACTTACATTATTTGTCTACTTTAGGGTCAAAAGAGTACTGCTAGAGGACACTACTACTATCTGATCCCATAACAGAGCCTTTTTGTTGGTCGTTTATCTTTTGCATGAAGCTATTTTATTAGGCTTGTTATGCGCAAGGAGTTGACGTTTTCCCTGTAGATTTATAGTAAATTTTCCTGTAGTGAAGAATGATTCTTAGTTTTGAGAAAGATGCATAAGTTTAACTGATTTTCAGTCTCACTAACCAATGATTGAAAATTGCAGACCTCGGAGTTCTGGCATGAAGCTGAAATTCTTTCCAAGCTACATCATCCAAATGTTATGGCATTTTATGGCGTAGTGAAAGATGGGCCAGGAGGGACTTTAGCGACAGTAACAGAGTACATGGTCAATGGATCGCTTAGACATGTTCTCCTCAGCAATAGGTAACTATTTACACAGCTCGTTGGAATTCTTGCTTCCAAAAAACAATTTTAGATGTGTACCGGTTAACACTTGGGATACTACAGGCAGATTGATCGACGTAAGCGACTTATCATTGCAATGGATGCAGCTTTTGGAATGGAATATTTGCACTCAAAGAACATAGTGCATTTCGATTTGAAGTGTGACAACTTGCTTGTCAACTTAAAGGATCCCGCCCGTCCTATATGCAAGGTAATTTCCTTGGACAGTCCGATCTTCGATATGTAACATTTCATATTGTTTTTGCTTATGTGATAGAAAGATGCTGGTTTATTATGCAGGTTGGTGATTTTGGTCTGTCAAAGATAAAAAGAAACACTTTGGTCACTGGTGGTGTAAGAGGAACCCTCCCTTGGATGGCTCCCGAACTACTTAGTGGCAGCAGCAGCAAAGTTTCTGAAAAGGTGTGAAACCCAATGCTAGTGTTTAAAGATGAACAGAGCTTCTATTTATTTAGTTTCAGTGCCCTTTAAATGATTTTTCAAGTAATGTTTCGTCTTCATCTACATACAGGTCGATGTGTTCTCTTTCGGAATCGTCTTGTGGGAAATTCTAACCGGCGAGGAACCATACGCCAATATGCATTACGGTGCAATCATCGGTAAATTGCTGTCTCTTGCCTCATTTTCTCTCCGTATCTTTTCTTACCAGTTGAATCTTATCTGTTATGGTTTTCTGAATCTTTTACCCATTGTAGGAGGCATAGTGAACAATACACTGAGACCAACTGTTCCAAGTTACTGTGACCCGGAATGGAGGATGCTGATGGAGCAGTGTTGGGCTCCTGACCCTTTTGTTCGACCTTCGTTCCCTGAGATCGCCAGACGTCTCCGCACCATGTCCTCCGCTGCGGCAAGAGCCCACGCCGCCAGTCACCAAGTCCACAAGTAATCTATATGTTCATTATTACCGGTACGTAAGTAATTCGTTTTTAAAAGGTTTGTGTATAAAGAAGACATCGTTGCATTTTCTTTCGGATTTAAGAGTGTTGCGGTTTCAAGTTGAGAAACCACCATGTTGATTTGTACAAGAAGTCCTAAGACACGTATCCATATTTGTATAGCCATTATTATTATTGTTGAGTGTAATTAAATTGGTTTTGGTGCAATGACATTACTCTTTTTCTGTATTTTTGAGTCTTTTTCTTCCAATAAAAAGCAATGGGAATTGAGCTGTATAGACAGACAAAAAAGCATAATTCATTTTGTAGCCAATTTCCCTAATATACAGATATATGGGATGTCTTTTCTATAATATTGCCATACTACCCTTTTTTCTACCGATGAAACTTATAAAAAATAAAAAAATAATTAATAATTAATGATCGTTAAAGAAAAATGTGGCCTTCATTACTTTCACAGATACTCTCAAAATATTCAATATGCTAGTTCTATTCTACATGATATGTTCTATTTTGTATTCTATATGAATATGCAAGTAGGAAAATAACATAGTACTACTTTCAAAATAAAATAATGTAGACAGTGTATTTTGTAAATATTCTATTCTATTTATAGATGTTCCATATTATATATCTAGTACATAATGAGAAATTTGCATCATATTATATAAATTATATTTGTGTTTATAGATAAGTGATTAGGGTTTAGATTTAGTAAGTAGTTTTTTTTTTGGTTTTAGTATTTAAGCACAATAAGAGCTAATAGAAATACAGTAAATTGTTCCTACTATAGTATTTATAAATGTTCCATACTATGTATAGTAAGCACGAGATATTTGCAGCATATTATGTAGATTATGTTTGGGTTTATAAATAAGTGCTTAGGGTTTAGATTTAGCTAGTACTACCAAGTTTGTCTTGCGTTTTAGTATTTAAGCATTTTAAGAACTAAAATGGGGTAAAATGACTATTCTATTCTATTTATAGATGTTCCATACTATATCTAGTACATAATGAGAAATTTGCATCATATCATATAAATTCTATTTGGATTTATAGATCAGTGATTAGGGTTTAGATTTAGTAAGTATTTTTTTATTGGGGTTTTAATATTTAAGCACAATAAGAGCTAACAAAAATAGAGTAAATTAATCGTTCCTGCTATACTTTTATAAACTAGAATAAGACCTGCGCCTTGCGCAGAGTGAATATATGTAATTAAAATATAATTTGTTTTTATATGATTGTTTTTATATGTATTTGAAATTTTAGAATTTTGGAATATTTATCTAATTATCTATACATAGGATCAGAAACAATTGTAATTAGAACTGTAGATCAAAGCTTAGAATTTAATAGACCCGACTTCATATATCTTTCCACTTCTTAGTTCGAGTGATGGAAAATAAACGGAGTGTCGCTGGACTTGATTGGTAGAGTATTAGTAAGTTCTCTAATGTTTTCTTAAGAAGCAGTTGGTAAAAAAATTTCATTTAAAATATATAAGTTTCGAAACTAATTTGATCTAATTTATTTATTTGTCTAATAATATTAGAAAATTATATTTTTTACAATTTTTTTAAAAAAATACTTTTATAAAAAATTAAGTTAAATTTTAAATTATTTTTTAAAAAAATATTTTAAATATTTCAAATACAAATAAAAAAATTTAAAATTAATTATGGTCATGATTTAACATAACCATAATGATTTAAAAAATTAAAAATTTAAAAATTAACAAATTAAACATTAACTCACTTTTATATCATGATTTAAAAATTTAAAACTAATTATGGTTATGAGAAGTTTACGTTCACGTGTCAATCCTATTTATCTTCAATTTTTTCTCTTGTTGTGTTTTTTTTTATTTTGGTTATTACTCGATATAAATATTTATTTTTCAGTTCATTCTCATTTCGTTTGTTTTTTTTGACCTGCGATTTAGAAAATACTTAAGATTTAAAATAATTAAAGAGATACATACTTAGGTTAAGATCTGCACTTTATGCACAATAAATATTTTATGTTTTATATTTATGTTATATTTTTCTGCATATTATAAAATAATAAATATATATATTGAATAACAAAGAAATGAGTTACTATTATGTAAGAAATTGGCGTATGAATTTAAATTTAACTATCACTCTTGTTTATTTGTAATTAGGGTAAATAAATCAAAATAATCAATCTTATATATTGTATATGATATATAATTAAATATAAATGAAATAAACATATTAATATAGCAAACTTTTAATATAGATATTTATTAAATGAGGCTTCTACTCATATGATTTTATGGTTATTTGCATATTTTTGTAACAAATTAAAACTTTACGCCAACGAATTTTTTTAATGTGAGATGTTTAGTAGTTTCAATAATTTATAATCATTTAAAAAATAATGACATATTTCAAAATTAAAATATTAACTTTTCAATATATGTTCAATGCAAATATCAAAATATAAGTATGTATTTTCATACGATGTATAGTTTAATTAAAATGATATGAAGTATATATAAATTAAATTATTTCTTCATATGGTCTTATAATCATTATATTTAATATAGAAAAAAATTAAAACCTTGATCCTAAAATTTTATGTGAGACTTTTAACAGTTTTAGTAATTTATACTCATTTTGAAAAATTTGAAATACAACATACACAAAAAAAATCTAGATTTTTATTATATGATTAATGTAATTGTGTAATTTATTTTAATAATAAAGAGATAAAAAAAATGAGAAATAGTATACAAATTGTTATCAAATCTTTATTGTTTAAAATCATTAATTTTCATATATATTTTAATCACATTAGGTAATTCCGTAGGTTTTATTTAAGGAAAGTATGCAAAACAATAAATTTGATATATGCGACCAACTATAGCCTACGAAATATTATATTGCTAGAGAGTATAAATTTTAGACTATACATTATATCACATGTTCTAGAATCCTTGGAATTTGAAGTAGAAACCAAAGAGCTATGCCGCATAGGATTGGGGTTATTTTTAATTATTACAAACTTAAGGTTACAACTTTTTAAATGATTCTCAAATAATATATAGGGGATGTTCCATACTAATTATAGTAAGTACGAGATATTTGCGGCATATTATATAGATTATGTTTGGGTTTATAGATCAGTGATTAGAGTTTAGATTTAGTACTAACAAATTTGTACTACATATAATATAGTTTTCATTCCGACTAGGGTATTTGAACATGTGCTATTTGAAATGGAAAAGCACCTGTGCTATTTGAAATGGAAAAACTTAGTTTTAGAGACTGGTTATGTGTCATTCCAAATATGGCTATTTATGAAGAATCGTATCAGAAATAATATACTATTCGCTTTCCATTCCGTCTGACCATATATTTTGTTCCACATATTTAAATTCTATATTATATCAGATGGTACAATTCTAATTGCTATTACACAAATAAGCCATATACTAGAGATAGGTTTCAGTTGCTCACAAAACTCATTAATTGGGTTCTTCAACGTAGATTTTGACTTCATTGTGTTCCTTCGAATGCATGTTTTAGGATTACAAGTGAAGTTTCTCTATGGGTCTCTTCTCTCCTTAGCCATATCTATCCGTTGTCATGTTTTAGTTATTTTCGTCTTTCAGTTTATCGTCGAGTTCTTTTCCGGATGTAAGAGCACCCCCATTGAAAGTTCAATGGGGGGGGGGGGGGTTACACAAAAAAAAAAGAAAAAAATAAAATATAATAAAAGTTATGAACCTTGTTCGCTGGGTATCACTGGGGTGAACCCGATTCAACACTGTTTCGCGGCCCCACGCCACGTGGCGACCCGCGATTGGTCTATTATTATTATTATTATTATTATTATTTTTTTTTTTTTTTTTTTTTTTTTTTTTTTTTTTTTTTAAAAAAAGCAAACGAAAAAAAGAAAAATTAATTTTGTTTTTTATGAACCTCCCCCCATCGATTCACTGATGGGGTGCTCTAATCTCTTAAGTCCATTGGACTTTTAGTTTTTAACTAGGTGTTTTGCCCGCACTTGTAGACATAATTCTCTTATAAATATTTATTAGTTAATGTTTCATTTATTTAAAAATCAGTATAATAAGTTATTTATGTTTTCAAAAAGTAAAACTCAAACATCAAATAATTATTAATGACAAAACTCAAACTTCAGAAATATTTAAAAGAATATATTTCTATAATTATTTTGTTTGATTTATATTTATAATATTTATACAATTTTTTTACTTAATGTATATTTAATTGTAATTCTATATCTTAATTTTAATTTTATAATCGAAAACATATTTTAAAGATAACAATATAGTGCATAAGTTATTTATTTTCTAAAAATATAATATGATAATTTTTTAATTATATAAGATTATTAAAATTATGACATATAATTAAAATTACCTAAAATCATGGAGAACTTAATGAATCAGCAAATTCACTTCTTAAATAATTTTCCTTGAGTGATAATTTATATTTAATTAAAAATAGATAAGTTTTATATTTTATTTTTAAATTATATAATCTAAAGTATATTTTCAAGATAACAACATAATACAAAAGAATTACCTTATTTTCTAAAAGTACAGTTTTATTAGTGTAAATTTATTCCAACTATAGAATAACTACAACTTTTTATATCTTAATTTTCAATTTCTAATAAAAAAATATATTTCTAGATAATAAGATAATTCTTAAAATATATTTCTAGATAACAACATAATTCACAAGAATTATCTTATTTTCTAACATATGATATATTCATATAAATTTGTTTTATTTATAAATAAATTATATATAATATTATAACTATGATAGATAAAAAAAATTACCTAAACTTATGGAGAACATGACAGTTAACAGTTAAACAAATTTACTTCTTAAATAATTATCAAAATTATTACTTAAAATCATGGAAAATATGACAAATCAGAAAACATCAAATTTCTTAAATAATAGAATAATGTTTTTACATGTTAATTTTAAATTTTATAATAAATATATATTTTCAAGATAATAATACATAAGAATTAATTTATTTTCTAAAATATAAATTTAATTATTAATAATATAATTTTTATATCTTAATTTTAAGTTTTATAATAAAATATATTTTCAAAATAACAACATAATACATAAAAATTATCTTTTTAAATTTTATATATAAAAATATATTTCTAGATAATAAGATAATTCTTAAAATATATTTCTAGATAACAACATAATTCATAAGAATTATCTTATTTTCTAAAATATGATATATTCACAAAAATTCGTTTTATTTATAAATAATTTATATATAATATTAGAAATATGATAAATAAACAAAATTACCTAAATTTATGGAGAAGTTGACAACTAAGCAAATTTACTTCTTAAATAATAGTATAGATACTAGATCCTTTTCCCGGGCTACGCCCGGGTTTTTGTGTTTGAGGGAAATCAGATTTACTTGTCTACACCCGGATTTTTTTGTAGGAGATAAATCATTTGTTGTGGTTTTTGTATTTTTAGAAAAAGTGTTGATCTAAAATTTTTGATATCCGAGATGCTAATATATATTAGCAGGTGGTTTATACATAAAATCTTTTAATAACTTAGAAATATGTTCAGCCAAAGAATTCGTATTGAGTAAAGCAGGTAGTAAATAATGTTTGATCCATAATGAAATAGAAGCGTTTGTGGAATAATGTGTAGAAGTAGACTATAGTTTTCATAAGCTCGAAGAAAAAATTTATAAAATCTTAAACAACGGGAAAATGTTAATTATGGAGAAGCAGATGGTACTCTCAAGGTAGAGGTTGTTGATGGGATGGGAATATTTAGAACTGGGCCTGAACGAACATAGACTCAAAGTTACTTGTTTGGTATAGTTAATTTTTTATTCAATCAATTCATTTATGTTTATTTTAATAATCTATATTAATATTTGTAAAGTGATTTTTCGTTCTTCAATTCTCATATTTAAAGTTAAAGCTACTAAAGGCTTTATTATTCTTAATAAATAAATAGATTTGTTAGTATATAATTAACAATTAACTAAAAATAAATTTTATTGATTTGATAGTTATCATTGTCTAAAATTAATTTATATTGTGTTATAAAATTTTCATTATCTTTAATAAATAATTAGATTTGTTAATATATATATACATATATATAATCATAAATTAAAATGTTTCTTATTTGATAATTATCATCTTATAAAAATAGTTTATATTGTGTTATCCAAAAATAAATATTTTACATTTAAAAAATAAAAATAAAAGAGATACATCTCTCCATATATATTGTATACAATTCTATACATAGGTGTGTTTAATATTCTTACATGATAAAGCATATTTTTATTATAATAAAAAACTTTTTTATATGTAAAAAATACTGATTTTAATTTCTTACTAAAAATTGGTCTCCCTATTTAGGTCTTTGTCCTCACGATAGTTTTGTATATAATTTTCCGTCTAAATTTAGTATAAATATATGAATATCATTTGATAATTTTATCCTAAGGAACAAAAAAAATTTGAGCTTGTATAGTAGGTAGATATCTAGTTGTCCTTTAACTACTGTTTTGTTAATGTTTTACTTTTGCCCTAAGTTAAATTTACAACACATCTTTAAATAAGTTCAATATTTGCACAAATATTCGGAAGCAAATTAGAGTTGAGATTTTTTAATATAGCAAGAGAAAGTGAGAAATAAATCATATATATTGATCCAGTCAAGTTTTGATATTTCAGGAATGTGAAATATTGCAGAGGATCAAGGGAACTTTCCAAGAAAAATCTATAGCACATTGCTAATATCAAAACTTGATTCATATATATCAAAACTACTTAACTTTTTTTTTTTTTTACTTTACAAAATCTCTTAACTTATAAAATTTTTAAACTCCACACAAAGTCTATTTTGAATAGCCCCCCTTAGAAAATCTCCCAAACCTTCTTTGCTTCATATGGAAATTTTGGTGTATCATTTGTATTTAGACTATATTAAATGTTCAAAACAATTTTTAATAATTAATTAAATATTAGCTGTACAACTTTATTATACTCTTTCACATGGTTAGAGCACTTGCATTAAAAAGGCTTCCGCATGATTTTGGAATGGATTTTGTTATAGATTGATTTAAGGGGACATATGTTGTTTGTTCCAAACCAATATCTGAAGTAGGCAAACAAACATTGGAGATATATCATCGAACACAATATGCATCATTGGTTTTCTCAGGAACACGTCCAAACCTCACGAAATTGTAGCTTCAAGTTTTACAAATAGATCTACGATTTTACAGTTTCCGTGTATGGCTATATTAGGTTCCTGAGGATATGAGAGAAACATGGCAAGATCATCACACTCTTCTTTGTTAAGATCCACCCAACACAGAGGTTGCTCCCCGTTTTCACATAATGCAGATTGTACTCGATTAACCTGGTTTTATAGCGGAGAAAAAATGTTTATGCCTAGTCAACGTAGTAGTGTCGTCTCTACAATGTCCGTGACTCAACCTTATTGCACTCTCAAACTCTTCCAATTGATTTCAAAATCACAACACCACTCATGAGAATAATTCAAAAGATGTGTGTGAAGCTGTTTTAACAAACCTGCCATTTAGTTGTGCTCTGCTTGAAGTTCATTGCAGAGCTGGTTTGATTCTACAGAGACTCGACCACTTTCTATCTTCTCTTTAATCCACATCTTATATGAAGGTTCCATCCTGCAAACACAAAAACAGCTCAGTACGGGAATCAAATACACATAAGTCCTCAGTTAGATGATTCTAGAGCCAACATGTAATAACTACGCTGTTCATTTTACATCTTCAACAAACAAAAAAACATTCTTCTGTAAGCAAATAAGTTTTTGTATAAAATCTTAGCTTAGCAATGGACATGTCACAAATTTCTAATTTTTGTTGTTAATTTATATATCATAGAATATATAAGAGATGACCCAAAATTAAAAAGAAATAACTGACGAAAAAACCAATAAATTATATTTTACCGCTGCCTGATATGTCAAATCGAGTAGTGTGGTTTTCTAGATTAGAGAAACCAAGTTAGCTTCAAGATGCGGAGCCATAACAGCGGCTTCGCCTTGAGATTTGGTCCCAATGGAAGAGGTATCGGAAGACTTCCTCTTTTGTTCAGCGGCCATGGATGATGAAAGAAGCTTCTGGTTGGTTTTTTGGGGTTCCATCGAATCGTTTTTGAGAAAAAGAAGAGCTTCTTGAAAAACAAAATCGAAGCAGAGAATGGAGGGACTATAAATAAGAAGTATGGAAGGAAGGTGAAAGGAAAGCCCAATCCCATCGGCAAAACTGATGGATTGAAGAGATAAAGAGAGGAATTGATTATCAAAACAGTTGGTATTGATTGTTTGGAGAACGGTTGAGAGATCTGGAACCTCATCGGAGGAAGACGAAGAGTGAGGTACTCTGAACTCCCTAGGTTACGTCGTCTGGAAAAAAATAAAAGGGAAAAGATGTCGGTCTAAGCCAAAACCGAACACAGATAAAAAACCAAAGCAAACACAAATTAAATCTCCAATTCGCGTTGTAAAACCAACTGGTTTTCTGGTTTGCTAGACTCAAGGCGTGAGGACGTGGCGAAATGAAGACTCTTGATTGGCAGATTATTTCTGCCCACGTGGACAGCCTCTTTTGGCTTTATTATCAACTTTTAATCATAGTAGATAATTGTTCAAAAAAAAAAGAATGAATATAGGGAAATTGCTAAAACTACCAGTTTGATGATACACTATTTCACTTTTACACTAACCAACTTTACACTTAAAATTTTAAAGTTTTGATAGACAAAATACTATTCTACCCCTCAATACATTTATCAAACCTAATCTTTTTTTCTCAAGCTGGATCCACTCTGCGCCAAGTCTCGGAGCTGCAAATCATCTTCTCCAGTGACTTAGCCGCCGTGTCCAGACCACGTCCTGGAGAACGTGCTGGTGTTCCTGACCTCGAGATGCGATCGCGACGCGGTGTCATTAGTGTGCAGATCTTGGTACCGGGTGGAAGCTTAGACCCAATTCGAGGTGTTTATCGGCAACTGTTACTCCCTCTCTCCAGCGCAGCTCACTCGCCGATTCACGCGCGTGAGGTCACTTATCCTGAAAGAGAAACCGAGGTTTGCAGATTTCAACCTCATGCCTCGTGATTGGGGAGCTAAGTTCACGCCTTGGGTTGTTGAAGCAGCAAAGGCTTACCCTTGGCTTGAGAAAGTTTGTTTGAAACGGATGTTTGAGAGGTGGATTGGATCTCTTGTTTTCCCGAGGGTGAAACTACACATCTGGAGTCTCTGTGTTTTTGTGTTTTGACTGTGTAGAGTCACCTATCAGTTTCAAGGCCTTGGGGGGCTTGTGCTTAGGTCTCCCTTCTTGAAGAAGCTTAGAACCAACAGGTTTGTCTCCCTTGAAGAGCTTCATAGGCTAATAGTGCCACAGTTAACGAGTCTCGGGGCTGGCTCATTCAGTAGCGGCACACACGTTGAACATGAACCAGAACCGGATTATGCATCTGCTTTTCGTGCTTGTACATCATTAGCTTGTCTCTCAGGATTCATGGATTCAAGCTTTGGCCTTTGTCTTTACTTTTCTCTATACTCAGATATGAACTCAAGTGGAAGTGCATGCCATATGTTGATTGTTGTTTTCTTCTTTGATAAAAGGTGGAGCTTTGAGAGTGAACCAGCTCAGATTAGCTTGTGGGAACATATTGAAGTGCAATGCTCATGGTCCTACTATGAATCTTTTTGAAAGATTTTCTAGAGTTGTCAAGGTACCTTTATAACCTTTCTCTGATTCTAGTGCATATGGAGTTCATTAATTACTCCATGTTTGTTTCTTCTTTTGGATAAGAAAAGTCGTATGCCAATGCGCTTATAAGCTCCGTTGAAGACCCTGAAAAGATCCTTGAGCAAATTGTTATTGAAATGAATAGTGATTTGACCAAGATGCTTCAAGCCACTGCACAGGTTCCTTTTTGATGTTTTTTTCTTCTGGAGTTTTTATAATTTTTTTTTGGAGACTAGCTAACTTGTGTTTTATCAATTTAAAGGTTTTGGCATCACAAAAGCTGTTGGAGAACAAATATAAAGCTTCAAAGCAATCTTCTGATGACTGGTATATTTATTTTAGCCTTGATGTTCCTTACTTTCTTGCTTCAAATTCTTCATTTTGCTGATTATTCATACATGTTCACGCTTAAATAGGTACAAAAGGGCACAACTTGCTCTTGCAAAAGGAGATGAGGATCTTGCACCTGAAGCCCTTAAACGAAGAAAGTCCTTTTTTGTAGGTTCATTCTCTTGTTCTCCAGTTTTTTTTTTTACCAAGTGTGCTTAACCAGTTAAAGGAGGCTGTGAAAGCCTCGTCTCCATTGTCACATCTCCGTGTCTCCGTCACACCTTGCTCGCTCTCTATCTCGTCTCCGGTGGCAAGGCAGAGCAACGTCGAAGGCGGTGGTGCCAATGAGGTATACTGCAATTTGGTTTTTCCTTAGAAATGTAGTCTCTGGGTTAATATGTATGTACGCTAGTGAGTTGCTGATTCTGTTATTATGTATTTGAAGAAAAACTCGTTGATGAATAAAAGTTTTCATATTCTGTTATTGTGTTGCATTTTTGGGCTAAAGAAGAGTACAAGATTATGATCTTTGAGAGTGAGACATTAGTTGATGGTGATCAGCCTAAGTTGTATCATCATTGTGGCATGAAGAATGCTCCATGAGAAGAAAAGACAAGGCTGCTAACGGTGAAGATTCTTAGTGGTTCTTCAAGTACAAGTACCCTTATAAATTGTTTTATAATCTTTTATAATGGTGTATAAACTTTATAAATTACTTTTATAAACTCTTATAAGTTATTTACATACCTTTATAAGCCCTTACAAAGGATTATACAAACCATCTAATCTATTAAAAGTGAAGTACATTTTGTACTTAGCCCTGAGTTTTGCACAAAATTTACCACTGAATGCCATTGGGCTTATACACAGCGTTTAATAACATTAATAAACCATCTAATTAAATTTGACCCACCTGAGAAAACTCAAAACAAAACCGGCAGAACCTAAACTCACGTGTTTCCATACCAAATTATCATCAGTTAATCTTGGTCTGCATAATCAAAATCAATAGATTAGATAGATACAAAATTCAGTTCACTACATTAAAAAATCAATTCTGTAAATACTTAACCACATAATTCTGATCCATCATATATCATAAATAATAAAACCTATAATTATCAAAGAACTGTTTCTCATCTTAGTATTGTTTTCATGTATCTATTGGTTTCTCGGTTTTGTATCATGGTAGTATCTTGCTATATATTTTAAAATGTATCGATCAAGCATGTATCCTAAGATATTAGTATCATGATAAATAATCCTATGATACATATTACCTCTGTTTGTTAGCATCCTAAGATATTACCGGATACTTAAATTCGTATTTTCATAATCAATAACATTTCATAAACCGCGTAACTAAAGAAATGACAATTAACTGCACAAAATCAAAACTAATAAATTCATATTTTCCTAAACTGAATAATCAACCAAAAATTGTTTCCTATTTCAGCGCATCATCGTAACAAAAAAAAAAAGATATCAATTAACTAACAAAATCTGAATATCCTGTTATCAAAACTTGCAAAATCACGTTTTCCTAATCTATAAAACGAATATTCTGGTTAATATGATGATTTAATATAAAAAGAATGTTTAGCAAATAATTCAAAACCGTATATTCTTTTTTTAATACGTTCCGATCACAACTAACAAAATAATTTCTTAAATTCCCCTATTTTACCTACTATTTCAAAAGCCAACTATATATACCTCATCTCTATTGCGTCAAAAGAAAAGCATTGAAAGATCCTCAATCTAAACATGTCTATAGCGACAACTTTTGCTCTTCTCTCACAAAAGTCAGAGCTATAAAAACGCATGGTGAATTCATGTTAAATGCTTACATTCATGGAAACAAAACAATCTTTTGGTGGAGATACCTTTGAGATGTTTTTAGCTTATCATTAACATGTACCTAGAAATGCATCACTCAGTCAAGACGAAACCTAACATATATTGTTAAGGAAAGGTTCTTTCAATATTCTAACTTATTTTAAATTATTTTACATTGCTTTTATCTTATGTATTAGTTAAGATAAATAAGTAATTACTAACCATGTTCTGTTTCTATTTCTTCGGCAAGGTGTTTTCTTCATTGCAACTGGATAGTTTGAACTTGGTTCTCGAAACGTCCAATTTCATACGAAACATTAAAAAGGTCAATATCATTTTATGATGATTTTATAAAAAGATCAACAAAATCATTACAAAAAGGATAAAGCGTTTCTATAAAACATATTAGACCACGGAATATACAAATAACTACACAAACATTCAACATTTACTAACTATATAGATAATCAAACGACAGATTATGAAAGTGCAGAGAATGTTTGACAATTACTTACCATGCATGTCTCTTATCTTTCTGTCCTTCTCCCTTCAGTCTTGCTTTTGTATTAATCAATTCTGGCTACTGTCCCTCTTTTTCAATACTACTAATACTGTATGTATAAAAGCAAATCAGCTATAAGAAAATTGACCTTATCTCAGTAGTATTCAATTAATATAAGACCTTGAAATGTCGATTTCATGACTCCTCTGATCACGATACTTGGTTGTTCTAGCATTTAAACAAAGCTTCTGCAATTAAGTCAATCCGACTTCTCTAATAGAATCAACATTGATCTTCGCCCAGAGTTTCTTTTAAGTGAGTTTCGATATGTGAATTACCTAATCAATATGTATGAAACATTTATTACACGGGTCTGAAAAGAAAATCTCATGCGCTTCAGATATAAAAAATAAGACTCTAACCTTAAGAAATCAAGTGGATCCACTTACGCCCTTTGATACGGAGATGGAAATCATGTAGGTATATCTGACAATCTTTTTCGTTTCAGGAGGTGAATCTTCTATTTACGAGATAAGGTTAAGGCTGATGAATTGAGAGGAAGAAATAGATATTTCTGCATCACNATCTCATGCGCTTCAGATATAAAAAATAAGACTCTAACCTTAAGAAATCAAGTGGATCCACTTACGCCCTTTGATACGGAGATGGAAATCATGTAGGTATATCTGACAATCTTTTTCGTTTCAGGAGGTGAATCTTCTATTTACGAGATAAGGTTAAGGCTGATGAATTGAGAGGAAGAAATAGATATTTCTGCATCACCGACAAAAAAAATGAAATACAGTGGAAGATGAATGGTTAGGAACTTACGTGTTTCCCCAGAAAAAAAAATATTTAGATTTTCCGATGGGGTTTAGTTAAATAAATAGAAAAGTCGTGGCCCATTTGTTTACTTTGGAAATTATCTTAGCCATTTAATCTGGAAGCTTATGTTAATAAGTTTATTCTTATGTATACACTGGCCCATCAATGTACAAATTAATTACTTTTTACTAATATGATCTATTAATTTTTTAATTGAGCCTATGTGCATTAGTATAATTTATATACCAAAATGGATTTACAAGAATGAAATTATATGAAAAATAAAATAAGAGCTTCACCATTATGGCGTATAATATATAATATTATATATATATGTATATGTATATATATATATATATATGTTCCTGATCTATATTGTTTTTTTAATTTTTTTTTAACTGTTTTTAATTTATTTTCCAATTTTTTACAATGTACAACTACATTCATATAAACAAACAACTAAAGGAATTTAATATATGAACACTTAGAATTTACAATGTATAAACAAGGGTTTTTAGTGATTTAAACTTCTAAATATTTTTAAATCAGTTGAAAAATATCCAACTAAAATTTTATGTTTATAAACCTTCAATTATTAAACTGTTAATACCGTTAACCCTTTGTTAACAAAGTCATCTTTTTGGGATAGATAACCGTTAAATTGAAACGCGACGTTTAATATAATCACAAAACAGCACGAAATATTTACAATAAACATATAGTTTAGTGATTTAAGCTCTCAACTATTTTTACATCGGATGAAAACCCCAACTAAAACTTTATATTTAAAACCTTCAACTATCTAAACTGTTAAACTGAAATACATTTATTAATTAGCACTGTTTTTTCTACAATAATTACTAACCATTTCCACTAACTAAAACACAGTTGTTTCATATTTTAGCATACCTAATTTTTGCACACCCACATATTAACAAAGTAATATAGCCAAATATTGCTATCTAGCTATAATGATTTGAATGCCACATTTTTGTATATTAATACTTTTGAGATCACATTTTTATAGCTAATTAACAACATAATATATTAATATATAGTTATAAGTTTTTGTGATACACCTAAATAAACAGAATATTTTTCAATCATCAAAAACAAATTTTAATATATAACAAACTAAGAAAACGATATATATGGTATGACCAATAAACTAAAGTAGAAAAAAAAATGAAACTATTAAATGAAACCATTAAATTGTTATCTTATAAAAATAAAATTCTCAAAAACAAACACTCGCACAACTACAGAAAAACAATCTCATACTTTATAAATAAAAGCTAATCACATTGAACAATACACAATCATGTTACACATGAATAACATATGAANATATATGGTATGACCAATAAACTAAAGTAGAAAAAAAAATGAAACTATTAAATGAAACCATTAAATTGTTATCTTATAAAAATAAAATTCTCAAAAACAAACACTCGCACAACTACAGAAAAACAATCTCATACTTTATAAATAAAAGCTAATCACATTGAACAATACACAATCATGTTACACATGAATAACATATGAAATTCAGACATTATAAATATACATAATTAAATTTATTACATTTTCAAAAAATTAAAAATATATAATTATGAAAAACAAACACCCGCGCGGGCGCGCGGGTCAAAAACTAGTTATAAATTATTTTATAAGCCTTTTTAAATGGTTATAGACTCTTTTAGGGTATTTCTAAACCTATATAGCTCTAATAATACAATGGAGAAGTTCTCCTGAAAATTTAATGTTATTTTTACAAATTGATTTATAAACTCTTATAAATTGAATTATAAACCCTTAGAAATTTTTGTATAAACTCATATGGATTGATTTATGAACTCTTATAAATAAAGAGAGTTATGATCAGTAATGTTTTAATATGCTTTTTAATCCATATAAATGATTTTATTAATCCTTAAAAACGATTAAGTTAATTCTTAAATGATCTATAAAAAGATTTATAAAATTCTGAAAATAGTCCATAAACCTTTGTAAATCATTTATTAAAGATTCATCACTCTTATAAACTCTTATAAATCCGTGTAAGAGTCTTCTTCTCCAGTTTCATCCTCGGTTGTCATGTTCATAGCTGTTTGTATTTGTTTAGGAGAATGATCTTGTAAACTGGAAGTCTCCTCTTCTTCAGAAGACTTTGTATTTTAGGTTTCTCTGCTCATGGAATCTGAACATGTTTTCTGCAATGTATACACCATCTTTTATTTTGATTTCTTCCAGAATACTTAGAGAAACCTACGATTATAGATACCTGAAGCTTCTCTGGCTCAAAATAATCTGTTTGAATTGGCTGGACAGCTTGAGATTCGTCTGTTCTTCTAGTTTCTGAAGCTTGCTTTCTTGTTTCATTACCCTTTTTAATGTCCATCTCTTCACTGAGACTGTATTTTGGTAGAGAAGATGGATCACATTTGTTGCTGCTGAGAGACATTTGTTGCTTGAAAAGCTTGTCAAACAAATCCAGGCTGATAACCTCCATTTACTCAGAAAGATAAGGAAGAGAATCGATGAGTAAGCCTTGTAATAGTTATCTGTGTATGTTTCTGTTTATATCACAACCTTCTAATCTGTTGTAACTCATATAACTGTAGCGTTGGTATAGAGTTACCAACGGTGGAAGTGAGGTTCAGTGACCTTTCTGTTGAAGCGAAATGTGAAGTAGTTCATGGAAAGCCTATCCCAACTCTTTGGAATACTATCAAAGGCACACTATCTGTAAGTCCCATTAAATGTGTCTGCTACATCCATCTGGAAATAGAGGACTGTTTCTGTTTCCATGTTCTTAACCGAACGTCCTTTGTCTGTGTGCCTATACTTGATGGATGTTACAGGAGTTTATCTGTTTGAAGAAAGAAACCAAGATTAGCAAGGCGTGAGCGGTATCGTCAGGCCTGGAAGGTAAATTATTCAAGAGGCAGTTTCCTAATAACTTATGTTGCAAGGAACAAGAAATTAAGGGTGATTGGCTATCTTGTGTCGTGTTTCTTTTCTTGTAAATATTATGATCACCGTGTTCAAAATATGTATTGGTCTTCTCTCAGAATGACATTTTTGGTCGGTCCTCCTGGTTGTGGCAAAACCACTCTGTTACAGGCACTTTCTGGACGACTTGCCCCTTCTGTAAAGGTTTGACTAAGGAAGTCGATACATAAGCCTTCTGAACTAACCTCTTATATTGTATCAGAGATCACAAGGGTTGTCTTCACTTCACAGGTTGGAGGAGAAGTAAGTTACAATGGTTGCTTACTTTCAGAGTTTATCCAGAGAAAACAGAGTGGTGTTGCCAGGGCATCGGAAGTCGTATCGCTGAGAACCAAATTTCTTATATTTTCTAATTTATTGGACTCTGTTTACATTGACAAGCCATGGTTGATTCAACAGAAATTATATTTTTGTATAAACTCTTACAACTCTTAAAATAATTATATAAACTCTTACAAAATGTGTAACACCCGCATTTTCCAAAATGATAAAATAAATAAAAATGTCTGAAATCTCCATTTATTAAATCGCATAAATCATCTCCAAACTCCATAAATCCAAATAACATAATAAATCTCAAAATAACGATAAAAATAAGTCTGAAAATAAATAAAATAAACTCCCAAAAGCACCAGTCCGAAAAGATCACACTCGATCGTCAGTATCACCTGAAAGGGGAAAGAATGAGAGGTGAGTAACAGGGGAGTCACTCAGTGAGGTATGGAATGCTAAACACGCAAAACACCGACTAAGAAAATAGAACTCCCACTATGGAAGTTTAGCTCTAACATGAACAAACATAATGCCTAACGCAT
>CAKOAT010302932.1:222045-241460 GCA_932364175.1 Eruca vesicaria subsp. sativa
CGTCGAATAATTCAACAACTTGTCACACGCAAAGAAATACTTTGACTTGATGAGAATAAAAGAGAAGGGGAAAGTTTATTATATAGGGGAAGGGAAAGGAGGTAAACTTTCTAAACTTCCAATGTGGGACAAAGTAAAATACTTAAGAATTTTTAATTACTAGCGAAAATGGGCCTACCTAGGTTTTGGGTCGTTACAAAATGATTTATAAACTCTTATGAATTGATTTATAAACCCTTATATGTTTTTTTGTAAACTCTTATAAATAAAGGGGAATTATGAGTGATGTTTTAATATGATTTTTAATCCATACAAATTATTTTATTAACCCTTATAAATGATTTAATTAACCCTTAAATGATTTATAAAATTTTATAAATGGTTTATAAAAGTTCTAAAAATGGTATATAAACCTTTATAATCAATTTACTAAATCTTATAAATGGTAAATAAACTTTTATAAAGGATTTGTAAACCTTTGTAAATGATTTATAAACATTTATAAATGATTTATAAACATTTATAAATGATTTATAAATTACACATATATTATTGATGCATTTGTTATTTAAATAGTTTTGTAAATCCATATAATTTTCTTTTAAACCCTTATAAAACTCTTATATAAACCGTTATAAGCATAAACCGTTAGAAGCAGAGAGAATTTAGGTTAACAATGTGGTCATTGGACCATAACTTGGCAGCTATTTATCATCTTGAGCAATGATTGTATAAACTTAGTTGATGATTGTTTTCGTTTCAATTCTTGGCTCTATAAAATCAGCTGTTTGATCAAAGCACAGAAGTCAATCTTCAACGAAAATTCAGATGCTGGATTCATCAAGTTGAACAATTTTTCTTACGCAATCATTGCTGTTGGTGAACCTCCATATGCAGAGACAGCTGGAGATAGCGACAAGCTAACTATGATGGGTCCTGGTCCAGCCATCGTTACCTCCACTTGTCAGGCTATCAAATGTGTTGTTGTAGTTGTTTCAGGGAGACCACTTGTGATGGAACCTTACGTTGCGTCGATTGAGGCCTTGGTTGCAGCGTGGCTACCGGGAACAGAAGGCCAAGGGATCACTGATGCTCTCTTTGGGGACCATGGCTTCAGTGGGAAACTTCCTATTACATGGTTCAGAAACACAGAGCAGCTATGGAGATTTGCATTATGATCCGCTTTTCGCTTATGGGTCTGGTCTTGTAACTGAGTCTGTTGCGAGCATTGTAGCTAGGTAAAAGTCCTTAAAACATGTTGCATCATTCTCAGACAAGAGATTAAGATCCTTTTAACTCCTTTCTTATAATATTATAAATCAGTTCATCAATCCTTATGAATCAATTTATACACTCTTGTAAATCAAAATATAATCTCTTATACATTAGTTTATCAGCTTTCATAAATTAGTTTATGAACCCTTACAAACCCTTATAAATGATATATAAGCTTTTATATATAATATATTAACTCTTATAAATGTAGATACCTTATTAATGTGTTATAAACCCTTATACATTATTTATAAACACTTATAAAGGACTTTTAAACCTTATGAATAGTTTATAAATCGTTATAAAATGATTTTATAGGGGATTATAACTATATAATCTTTTATAAGGAATTATTAAATGATTTTATATATACTCTTATAAGAGTTTCTAAATCTATTTCATAACATTTGTCAACGTTCTATAAGATTTTATAAGTTTTCTGGATTTTATAAGGTCTTATAAATTAGTTTTTAGTCCTTATAAACAATTTTATTAAGTTGATTTAAAAAACGTTGACAAATTTCTCTAAGTTTACATTTATAATTTCATATAAATAATGTTATAATCCCCTATAAAAGATTTATAAATTATTATAAAACTTCACCTAGGGTATTTGTAAACTCTTCAAGATTTTTAATTTTCTATAAATATAATTATAATGTATTTTAAAGTTTGCAAAGGTTTTAGATGATTTTATAAATTAAATCAGTTTTATAAGACTTTATAAATCCGTTTAAAGTTCATTAATGATTATACATAAATTTATAAAGTTTTAAACCAGTTTATAAGCATTAATAAATCAACTTAGTAGAGTTGTCTCATACTAACTACTCTACTAAACTAGACGTAGTTGAAGTCTGTGCCTGATTATGTATGAACTGGAATCTATTATTTTGTAACATGTTTGATCAAGAAAATAAGTTACTAACTTCTCTGTGGCATATGTGCCTGATTATGTATGAACTGGAATCTATTATTTGGTGGCTAAGTAATTGAGACTATTTTTTAAAACGCTTTATAAATTAGGTTATAAATATTTATAGTTAACTTATAGACTCAGTTTTATAAAGTATTATAAATTAGTTTATAAATCCTTATGAATCAATTTATACACACGAGTCTGGATAGAGATGGACAATCTAGAAGTTAAGCAGGACATATTGTCTTATTCGAGCATGGTATCTTGCTATTGGTGGTTAAGATCTTGGCTCATATATTGTGATGACTGATTTATAAAAGTTTTTTAAAAAAATTTATAAGAAGTTTAAACTTATTTATAAGAGCTTATAAATTTATTTATAAAGATTTTATAAAATGAATTGGAATTATATGAGTTTATAAATGACTTATAAGTGTGTATAAAGACATAAAATGATTTATAAAGATTTATAAGTTGATTATGAATTAGAAAACTCCTCTGATTTAACTCTTATACATGTTTTATTAACTCTAATGAATAATTTACAAACCCTTGTAAGTGATTTATAAAACTTTATAGATGATTTATAAACGTTTATAAATGATATATAGACGCTTATCAATGATATATAAATCTCTTATAATGATAAATAATTACTCTAAAACTCTTTTAAATTATATATTTGTTATACCAATTATGAACTTTTATAAACAAAATTTATAAACCGATTTGTAAAATCTATTTATAAACTCTTATAAATGATTTAAAGACTTTCTAATTGGTTTCATGAATTTGAATTACCAGGTGGAATCCCACAGTCATGGCCAAAACTACTTATTAGAGCGTTACACCTTGAAGATGATAAAAAGTCTGCAATATCCTAGTCTCTCTATCTCCATAACTTGTTCCTACATTCTTTGCTCGAGCATTCCTCTTGCATGTGCTTAAGATAGTGAATAAAAGAGATACATGTCTCTGTTATTGTTACATCACAACTGATGATTACATTATATATAGTAAAGTTAGTTTTTGTGTGGATTCTAGTCCACCATAGATAGTTAACAATGATTTTCTTTTAATCTGAACCAATGTTCAATCAGAAGCATGAGTTCGGTTCTTGTACAAAAAAATGTATTCAAAGTGTTTGGACGCAACTTACAAGTGTATTGCTTGAACAAGCTTCCACTCTCTTCTTTCATTAACAAATCAATCAAACACGGATCTGAAAAACAAAACCATACATGTTGATGTGTACTAACGTACATCAGCTTAAACGTTGTGGACTCATCAACAACGCCTTTTTAAATCCTTTCCTTGATCATCTCTGAACACGTTTAGTCCCAACGTTTGAACCTGAAGCAGCTTCAGAGTTACAACTCAACAAACTAGAACACACATCATGTTCAATACCAGGGAAACTAAGAGCGAGACCGGTGCAGCAGCCAGCAACTCCAACATTAATGGCTACAACAAAGGAAGGGAGACGTTACAAGTGGATGTAAAAACAAGGCACGTGTAATCATTAAAACTAGTCTCACCGTCATCTTTCCCTCGCAATTGTTTCAGAAGGCAAACAACCAAACTGTGTACTCCAGACAAAACAGCAAAAGTCTTAACACAAGAAAAAAAAATGCAAATGAATCAGTTTCCATGGAACAATAAGCACAATATATATGCAACAGATTAGTAAAATAAAATAATGAGATGCACCTTTGCAGACTGCCCTGCATCAGCGGACAATCCTTTAAAACCTTTCTTCTTGAACAATCCTGAACCTAAACCCCGAAAAATTATACAGTGAGATAACAATCTCATCACATTGACATTCTCTTAACGAAAACAGAACTAACTCTCACATTGACAGCAGATTTAAAAGTACAACAGAGGAGCTATCCAATAGTGATTACCTTGGTTTAAGATCACGGTGAATGATAACATTAGGTTCATTATGAAGATTGTCATTCCTCTGTAAACAACAATTTAAATAAGAACTCTCATGCCAAATATGACAAATAAACTTTCACATAATATCTCAAATGGTAAGTACCTTGCGATATCCAAAGCAAAGTTGACAGCAGTGGCTGGAGTAAGACCACCCTTTTCCTTGAGGTACTGATGAAGATCTCCCTGTGACAAAATAGATTAATCATTTATGGATTAAACATTACAGAGATATAAGACAGGGGATAGTGAAAAGTGTTACCCCGCGTAAGTATTCGGTGATTAACATAAGGGGCTTTCTTTCGGTTACAGCTCCTAAGAATTGCACTATATTCGGATGGAGAAGATTAACTAGCAAATCAACCTCATGCCTAAAGTCCTGACTCACAGCAAATATGAAACTTATGAAACACAAGAATCTTAGGAGAGGGAGAGACTGTTAACAAGGTGTAAAACTCATCAGCTAACAGCAAAAGAGAAAGAAAGATAAGAACGTACATAACCAGTCTGTCATCTGACAGAGGCGGAAGAAAACGTTTCACAGATACTGGTGTCTCTCCAATAGGCTTTCACAATCTCACCAAAGGAACCCTAACAGAATGTGACAACCGTCCAATTTAGTTCACAGAAACTCAATGTAGAAACTCTATTGCACCAAAAAAATATGTAAAATCAAGACTTTGACTTCAAAAAGAAAACACAAACCTTTCCAATCATGGCGGCATTAGAGAAATCAGGCTCAGAAGGTTCAATTTCTCAGTCACATTTCTTTGGAATTGGTGGTGGCACAGGCTTTGGTTCAAAGTGACTTCCATTTTGACCCTGCATAGAGAATTTAACCAGCCAGGTTCAAAGACTAAGAGATCCACACACACACACACACACACACACACACACACACACACACACACACAAACACACACACACACACACACACACACAAATAGGACTGTTATTGAAACACTAAAACGTCTCTTTGAACCTCTAAACACAAAGATAACAAACACACACTCCATTTAAACAGCTGCTTCAGATAGGGATGAAAGTTTCAAAATGTTACATTAAGATTTTCATATAGAATAGCAATTAATATAAGATCACAAAGAAATTCAAGAACTCACATAAGATAAACCGCCATGAGACTTCAGCAACTCAATCATTTTCTGCTACCTAGCTCCTTCTGAATCAGCCAGAGGCTTCAAACAAAGAAACAACCAACAAAACATTAACATCAAAAGCTACAAAAACAATCAAATCACAAAACAACAACAACAAAAAAGACAAAGCACTTACAGTGTTCTTCCACCTATCCTGAGCGTTGACATCAGCACCAAACTCGAGCAGACAATTAACAACATCCACCCATGAAGCGATGCCACGTGTAAAGGCGTCCTCTTATCATAATCTCCAGCGTGAACCCCTCTTCCCCGGAAGCCGCGTCGTTCTGGTGCGCATGCCACAGAATCAGAGACGTTCTACTCACACGCGCCTTCTCCTTCTGTTTGTCGTAAGCCGGAGATGGCCCAGCGCTCGTTCCCGCGGAGGAAACGACTTGTTCGCCGCCATCTGTAACCGCCGACGAATCGGAGCTCATCTGAAGCATTAAGCAAATCCATAAGCAACCATCTTTCACATAAAGCAACCATCTTTCACTTTATTCCACGATTCTAAGCAAATCAATAAGCTCAAATCGTGAAATTAGCAAATCTGTGCGACTAATTGATTCTCAAAATCGGGAAATTCGACAACTTTTTGGGATGAATTGAATAAAGGAACGATCTTTTGAATTCAATAATTTTAATAAAGGATTGAACTTTTGTAATTGAGACATAAAAAAAAACAGAACATACATCGTAGGCTTCGGAGATCTATTTGAATTTAGCTTCGGCTTCTTTCTTGTTGAATACACTAGATCTCATCGCCGTGGTCGCTCGATCTTGTCAACGATGCCATCATCGTCAACATCTATCTCGTCGTGTTGCCATTGAGAAGCTTTCTCTCGAGAGAGAAAGACATAGAAAATTAGGTTAAAATTGTGAGAGGGTTATTTTTGTCTTTTACGTACTAATGATTTAGGTATTTTTGAAAATGTCCTTCTTCTAGGTGTATATATGAATGGTACCACCAAAATGGTATAAATGAAATTTTCCCTTAAACTAAACTTGACAACGAAGTGAACATGTGAATTTCTTAACTTTTGGTCTATATATATAAAAGAGTTTACATCTTATGTTCATAGAAGTTGGTACTTAGTACATAAATTATTATACGATTATGTCTCAATATAATGGGTTACGTAAGATTAGAACATACACTATAATTTGCGTGAATCAATAGTGGATTATATGGTAACTAAAATAAATAAAGCTAATATTATTTAAAAGATATTCTAAAGATATTATGTAGATGTATATAATTTGTGTGAATCAATAGTGGATTATATGGTAACTAAAATAAACAAAGCTAATATTATTTTAAATGATATTCTAAAGATATTATGTAGATGTATATAGATAACCTTCTAAGGATATTAATGATATTCTAAATAAGAATCTTACATAAAGGAACTAACACAATTAAAAGATATTTAGAAAGATTATTTAGTTGGTCTATGTAGATTAATGAATAGGTCCAAACAACATTTTAAGTAGATTTTTAGGACTCCTTCTCTTTTAATAGTATAGACTAGATTTTGACCCGCCCTTAAAAGGGCGGGTATATGTTTTGTTTTGTTTTTCTTTTAGAACTTTAATTTTTATATCTGTATTTTTTGGAATTATATTTATGTTTTTTGTTTGTATAATCATGCCAGTGTATAAATCTTAATCAACTTTTATTTTATAAATAAAAGAAATTTAAAAATTGACCTGCTCGCATTCACTCGTTTCTTTGTAATTATATACACATATGTTCGTTTCCTTGTAATCGTATTTATCTATTTTAGAACTTAACCCGTGCTTTAAGTTTCTATGTAATGTTGGTTTCTATTTTTTGTGTAAATATATAACACTTGTATGCATTTTTTTCTTATATATTATAAAAAAATAATTTATACGTTAGTGTATAATAATTTTTTAAAATTATTAGTAAGAAGTTTTGAGAAATGTATTGAATTTTTGATGTTGCATAACTATACAATTGTGTCATAGCCATTTTATACATTAATTTGTACTTTATTATTAAATAGTGGTTAATTATTTTTTTAAGTAACAAAGTATAATTATAATTTTGTGTAGCAATTAAATAGATAAATTATATATTTTCATTAAATATCCATGATTTGATTTCATAAATAATTATTTAATGTTATTATTAAATGTTCATTTAAACTTACACAATACTTAAAATGGATTTCATATAAATCAATGGAATGATTAAATAAAAAATGGTTTAGGATGAAACCACATTTGATATAAACCCAAAAGAAGGAATATTTGTTAATTTATATAACCGTAGGTAATATATATTTTCAAAAACAAAAATTGTATGTACTATATGTGTTGGTATCGAGAATTTAGGATGAAAATTATTTTAAAAAGTGTTGGTTACATTTTATGGTAGTTGCTGCCAATTATTTAGCAAATAAAGTGGTGGTTTTGGACATATTATCATTTAGACATGTTTCAAATTCAACAGTATTGATTATATTATAATCCGTTCTTTGAAAGGGTGGATATATCTTTTGTTTTCAAACTTTTGAAAAAGTTAATTTTTATATTTTTGTTTTTATAATTATATGTGTGTTTAATCATTTATCAATAATATAAAATACTTAATATTATTAATATAACAGAATAATATATATGTAATAAATAGTTAGACCAAACATTTATTAATTGGTCATGATCATGTTTTATAGAATAGATTATTTAATGACTATATAATATCATATAGTTTATATATATATATAATATTTTAAATTTAAATATGTCACAAAATTTAGTGACATAACATGTATTATATCACGTTGTAGCAATGTTAACTTCTACTATTTTTGGATCCATATAGTTAGTCATGGGTTAAAATTAGGGCTGGGCAAAAAATCCGGATCCGAAGAACCGAACCGAATCCGATCCGAAAAAGTAGTAACGAACCCGAACCGAAATTTATTTAATATCCGAATGGGTTCAAAATTTTGGTATTTAAAGAACCGAAACCGAACCCGACCCGAACCGGAGTATTTCGGGTATCCAAATATATCCGAAAGAAATTTATATACCTATATATATTAATTATTTTAGATTTAATGTATATAAAATACCTTGAAGTTGTTCAAAATACTTGTAAATATATAGTCAAACATACATGTCTAAAATTGCTAAAGTACACTTAAAACATCAAAAATACTTAAAAAAATTATTGATTCACAATCCAAATATTCAAATCAAACTAATTTATATGTTAATTTTAGATATTTTGACTTATGTTTATTCAATTATTTGCAATATATTATTTTGTTTATAGATTTTTAGAAATTTAAAATATATAATCAATTTTAAATTTTTTAAAAAGAATTTAAATGGGTTATCCGTACCCGAACCGAACCCGCAAAGATCCGAACCAAAATTTAGAAATATCCGAATGGGGCTAAAATTTGTGAACCCGAAAACCCGAAACCCGAAGAGATCAGAACCGAATCCGAATGGGTACCCGAACGCCCATCCCTAGTTAAAATATACTTTTTAATCATCTACTTCATTGATTTTCATCAAATTCTTGTTCGTACCTATCACATAATTATATATTCAATTAATATAGATGTGTTTCTTTCATAAACTAAAAAAATAAAATACTCTTCACAGCCACTGATTTAATGGTTGAGTTGGGTCAATTCACCAGTCGCCACGGGGCTCGACCACCAAACATAAACTCAACGTAACTCCATACAATCAGAGATATTAATTAATGATCACAACAATCAGAAAGTAAAAACTTTTTTTGGCAGTTACAACTATAACGTGATCCAAATATTAGCAAAAACAAAATTAGTGGTTAATGTTTAAAGAAAACTAGACTTTGATCCGCGCACCCGCGCGGGTATTATTTAATTTGAAATGTGAATTTCTTTTAGTATTTTGTTAAATATACTCATATATTCTATATATATGTGAGCATGTTAATTAGAGGTGGACATTTCAGTTTAATTTCGGATTCGGTTTGAGTCCAGTATGACTTGGTTTATTTGGGTCTAAGAAAGTTTTAACCAAAATCAATCCAAATTAGTTTGATTTGATTTGTGTTTCTTTGATATGTATTTGGTTTGGTTTGGTGTGTATTCGATTCGTTTTTTTATTTGTGTTTGTTTAGTTTAACCATGTCGGTTTTTTTTTAGTTGTTTTACTTAAGTTACAAAAATATAATTTATAAAAATATAAAAATATCATTTCACACACAATCATTATTTTTTCATATTTAAACGTAAAACCAAATATCTAAAATATAGAAGAAGTAATATAATAATTTTATATTATTATTTTAAAACATAATATAAATACTTAAGGTAATTTTCCGGTTTTGATATTAATGTATGAGATTCATATTCTCTTACTTTATTTTTGGTTTTGTTTATTTTTCATTTGAGAGTAAAATCTATAAATTATTTAGTTGTTTATGTTAAATAATTAAATATATTTAATGTGAATATTATCAGTTTATTTAGTTAATATAATTAGAACACATAGATTAATTCTCTTAATTTATTTTTAGTTTTGTTTATTCTAATCGTTTAGAATTAAAATCTATAAATTATATTTAGTTGTCTATGTTATATAATTAAATATATTAAAGTTTAATATTATTAGTTTATTTATTTAATCTAATTAAAACACTTTGATTTGTTAGATTTGTATTGGTTAGTTGGTTTGCTTCGGTTCAAGTTTTTTGTAAATATCTAAATTGTTAATACTTAGTAGTGTATTCTATGGTGATAAAAAAAATCAAAGTTATAAATTACAGAGGCTGTTTACTAAATATATATCGTGCAAATTGATGATATACATTGAAGGAATATAATAAAATTCTACGTGTAGTATTGTAAAAATTCTTTTGCAAATATCTTTGTTATTGTTATTAATGTCATATATTAAATTTAGAGGTTTTGTTATTATTGTTACTAAGTCGATATGCAAATAATGTTAGTGGATATGTAAACATTTAATGGGCTTCTTATTTGTTCGTGTATTATGGCGTGAAAGAATACAAATAATTAGTAGAATTGTAGAGTTAATACCAGTGGCAAAGATTGTAATTGTTAGGGAAAAGTTAGGGTTAAATTTTAATTGTACTTCACTTTTAATAGTTTAGATTACATACAATTATATCAAAAGAAGAAATAAGTGGCTCCTTAAATATAGGGGATATAGTTGGACACAACATCTATCAATAGGGCACACTGCTGTTTTAATAGAATAGATATATTTTATTACTATAGTAATTTGTCGGTATGAGGTTATTAGTTGAGTTTGCTGCTAACATACTACTATTATGAATCAACTAATAATTCATCATTTTGGGTAAATAGAACAATCATATTTCTGTAGTAATGTAATTTTTCTATTGCGTTTGCAGGGCAATTGTGTGCAATTATTATAATTGTAATATATTATTAAATAACATATAAAAACATAAACATGATATATAATACATATAGCAAAGAAATATGTGATGTTGAGATTAATAATATATATTTTCATAATAACCTAAACATATTAGAAAAATTATTTCAGATTATAACCAGGGACGAAGCTAGACAATTTATCTACTGGATGCACTATCATTAATAAAATAGAAAAGTAAGAGAAGAAGGGTTTTAACCGAGGTTATTATGGGTGCACAACCTTACTTTTCTTTAATAAAATCTAATTTATCTATAACAATTATGGGTGACCAGGCTCCTATTGTCTAGAGCCTACCTTCGACCCTGATCATAACTACTGTTTAACATATACTAGATTTTGACCCGCGCTTGAAAGCGCGGAAATTTTTTATGATTAAAAAATTATATAATTGGGTTTTGTCTTAATTTAAAGAATATTTTGATATAAAATCAGCTCACTAAAATTTGTGGTGATGATTGTTTTTCATTAGTTTTTAGTTTCAGTTTTTATTTTTAGATTTTGGTTTTGGTTTTTAGTTTTTAAGTTTCTACTTTTCATTTTCAGTTTTTGGTTTGGGTTTTTAATTTTTAAACCCGCTGAGTTAGTTTGAACTAATATTACCGACAAAAAAATCTCAAATAATCAAACATCTAATTTAAAACTGAAAAGATGATAACAAATTTTTTTGAAAAAAATTGAAATAGTTTATTTTATAAATAAACAAAGCAAAAAAATATAACATGTGTTTTCAGCTTTTGGTTTTGGATTTTAGTTTTTAGATTTGGTTTTTGGTTTTGCTTTACATTATTTTAATCAGTAAATTATTTAAGAAAAATAAAACAATAAATTATTTAAAAGTTACCATTGAAATTTATCAAAACAAACTGATTGTTATTTAAAATAAAAAAATATATTAACATGTTTTAAAGTAAATGATTTAAATAAATGATTAATAATAGATAATTTTGTTTTGTTAAAAAAATTAAATAACTTTTGGGTCTGAAAATAATAATTGATTTTTTTGATCTTTTAAGGTGAAAAGTTTATTCAATGTTTTTGGAGTTTTTTCTTAATACTAAGCCAAAAAATAAAAGTAAGCCCAAGACTATATTCCATAAATAACCACTGGTTTAATTTAAGTATAGTTAGTAGATTTCTATATTCCATATTTTGATGATATATATTCTTTTAGAACATTCCATATTTGTATGAGAAAATATGTGTTTTTGGTATACACATAGATACCTGCTATATTTTGAAGGTAGTGTACATTAAGGTTGCCTCTTTACATTAATTGTGTTGGTTTAATTTAAGTAATACGGTTCAATCATTATATGATTTATATTATTTGTAACATTCTAGAAATGGTCCAAATTTAAATGACAACTTGTATCAGTAGATAAAAAGAATGACTCTATTTTAATAGAGTAGATTCATTTCACATTTTTCACAATGCCATACATATTTTAGATAGTAAAATAATAAATTGTGCGTTTTATTCATTTTTATTAAATTTGCTATTTCTTATAACATATATGTAATATATTGTAATATAGATATTAAATACAATGTTATTTGTATATATCCGGGCGTAGCGCGGACAAAATCTCTAGTATTTTATAAAATTTGAAGGAGAATCAAGTTTATTATTGAAATCCATTATTATATAGTTTTAGGTCCAAATAAAAATAATAAAATTGTCATTAATGATAAACTAAATTTATATATAAGATAATGTTTATGTTTTAATAGTATTGATCATGTCTTAAGTCAGTAAAATGTATAGCATGAAAACTTATACCTTTAGACTTTTCATTATACTTGAGGAAATGCCCAATGGTCATGGAGTTGCTGACGTGGCTATCTTGGATTGGTTTCAAGCAAATGTCCTTGTGTTTCTGTAGACTATGTATTTGCACTAACCACCAAATTAACCAGCTCCAAGATATCTTCAAGGCCTTAAATTGTGGAGGAAGACGCAGACTTTCTTAAAAGTATGTACGGAGAAGCAGCATATGACTTTCGATTAAGAATCTCAGGCAAAAGCTGAAAGAATTACATAGGCTTTCATTAGATGTGTAGAAAGCGTGTTATACAAGAAACATTTATCAGATCTGTTGACAAAAGAATCTGACAGAAGAAACGTTGTCTTCTTCCAAAAAGCCTCAGCAGGTTTCCAAAGAAGAGTTCATGATCTGTTTGTAAGTTCAAGACTGCACCAGAAGAAGCTTGAGCATGAATCTAGGGCATCGTCTCATGACCTGTGTACTCACTCTGAAGCAGAACTGATTGTGTGATACGTTAACGTTGTTGCCCATGACTCTAGTGCTGAAAATTTTTAGGACCAGTGGAGTCCAGCTAATAGTTTTTCGGAAACCACATCTAGCTTTTCGCCAGAGATAAACGGCGAGAAGCTTGAGAATGTTGAGCACTTGGTTCAAAAGCTCAGAAGGCTTAACCCTAGCCATGATGAAGTCAACCAAGATTACATTGCATCTCTCTGCGAGAACGCAGATCCTAATACCGATGATAGATGAAGCTACAACGAAACCATTGATGAAGTCATATGGTAAGATGACTAAAAAGCCATGAGTGTGCAACAGCTATTGAAAAAACTGTGTTCAGATATAGAAACACTGCAAAGGTAAGCCACAAGGAGATATAAGCAAATTTGTTGTTGGAGGAAGAAGACGACATCCTGAAAAGTATATATACTTGCAGAAGATGTGATGATTCGGTCTGGGAATGGGTTAGACTTCAATAGAGAAACCTCAGGATTGGTGCTGGACGTGGAGAGGCTTATTTTCAAGGATCTGGTGAATGAGATCATCGGGCATGCACAAACTAGGCGGGTTAAAGCAAAGTCAAGAAGACGAAGAACTCTTTTTCACAGAGCAGTAGCTAATGCTGTTGAAGAAACATGATAGACTTCTATTAGCTTGAGTCTGACGTGGCAGGGAGGACGTTGACGTGTTTAATGAGGAAGAGTCAGGAGAGCCTTGGTTTGGTTCAGAAGGTTCGTGAAGAAGTTGAGTATAAAGAGGAAGTTTCAGAGGTAGAGGAGGAGGGGATGCTTATGAATTATGATGTTGATTTGATTCAAGCGCTATGAGCTTGGCCATGTGGTTCTAAAGTCTATCAAAACACCAAATATATACAGCTTAGGGCATTGGAGTAGCTAATTCTAGTTTTTCGGTTGTTCAGTATTATACAGCAGGAAATTTATCATATGATGTATTATGTAATACTAAGAGAACTCATGACAAGGTATTATGTATTATGCAATATTAAGAGAACCACCAAACCAGCTTTAAGATATATATGTTTGACTTTACATTTATTCAAAGGCAGGGACATTACATAGATTATGAGAAACAAAGCAGGAGGTTTTGAGAAGAAGAGCAACAAATGGGGGTACAAGAATGGATATTTGGCACCCCCAAATATAGTTTTACCACAAGTTCTTGGCCTTGTGGATGAAAGCATCAACGATGTAGAACCAAAATCTGCTCCAAGGAGAGTCAAAACATAGAGATGAGAATATTCCAAGAAGTATAGTCACATAAGCTGCAGCTAAACTCCAGTAAAAAGATACCATGTCCACTATAGACTCATCAGATTCCATTCCATTATCTGGTTCTTGAAAGTTACTGCTGTCGCAGCTTATGTTGATGACTAATTGTCCACAGAGAAGAGGATTGCCTAAGTAGCTTTTTGTACCAAATGTATTAAACTGTTTTCCTTGTGGAATGACTCCAGATAAGTTGTTGAAGGAGACATTGAAAACAGCTAGGCTGCTCAGCTCTGTTAGTTGTGATGGAATCCGGCCTTGTAACCTGTTGAAGGAGAGATCAAGGCTTTCCACATTCTTCAGACCTGAAAAGCTTTCTGGTATCAACCCTGATAACTTGTTGTGAGAAAGGTTAAGAGCTTTTAGCTCAAGAAGACCTCCAAGCTCTGCTGGGATATCACCACTCAACTCATTATCTGAGAGATCCATTCCATACAATAATTCCAGATTTCCACCTAGGTAAGTATCGGTGCTTTGTTGCAAATTCAGTTTGAATCTGGGTAGTTGACTTGTATAACACTCTAAACGGCTCCAGCACAATAGGAGATTTGAAGTATAGCTCTCCTGACTTCATGCGGAAGTCTTCTTGTACCGAAAAACCAGCGAACCAAATACCACTCCTCTGAATATTGTTGAAGAAAACTTCTATCCCAGAAACAAATGATGTATTGCTGAAGCATGAAGGTATGGATCCGTTCAACCTATTGTTGGCAAGATCAAGAAGTTGGATGTTTCTTAGGCCACATAACTGGCGAGGAATATTACCTGTTAAATTATTCCCCCTAAGAAGAAGAGTATGTGTGTCTTGGGTGTTGGTGAACTCAGGAATATTCCCAGACAATCTGTTATTTCTCAGATCAAGTACAGAGACACCAGTTAGCAATGTGTCTGGAATAACCCCTGATAATTCATTATCTTGAAGGAGTAATACTATGGGTAATTGCGAATTGACTTGCGGAGCTATGCCACCAGATAAGGTATTTTCGGAAAGGTCCAACAGCTGAAGAGCAGTTAAGCTGAACAAAGAAATAGGTATTTCACCTTCCAATGCGGTTTTTGAAAGTAGTAATCCGTTTAAGACTCTAAACTCGCCTATCCAACTTGGAATAACACCCGTAAGATTGTTGTTTGAAATGTCAAGCAATCTCAAGAATTTCATGTCCCGCAAACCTTGACCAATCTCTCATGTGAACAGATTGTTATCCATGTACAACTCTGTTATACTAGTGAAGTTGACTGATTCCGGAAACACCTCTCCACTTAGTTTGTTGTGTGACAGTGTCAAGATTTCAATGGAATAACAACCCATTAAAAGACTTCTTGGCAGCTTCCCATGAAAGCTGTTGTGAGATATATCCAGATATGCAATCCTTTTCATGTTACCAAGAGAAGATGGAAGAAATTCATGGAAACCGTTATTAGCTAGTTTCATATAATGTAAATGAGGAAGTATCCACCCGATATTCTCAGGAAGCAAATGGTTGAAGTCATTGTCTGACACATCCAGGAAACCTAGATTATGAGCAGATCCTTGAAGCTGAAAGTTTGTTAGCGAATTATTTTGTAGAAACAAAACTTCGAGCTTTGTATTGTTGACTAGTAGCCAATGAGGAAAATCTCCAGAAATTTTATTGTTAGAGAGATCAATGCGGCTCAAATCCTTTTGGAATAAGAGAAAATAAGGAACCTTCACCAAGTTGCAAGATGGTAGTTCAATAACACTCAGCTGAAATTTTGGCTTCCAATAACTTTCAGACTCTACTTGAAATGATTTGGATTCCGAACCAAGTTTGAAAACCCTCAACATCGAGAGGTTGGCAAGCGAACCGAGTGAGAAGAAGCCTTCAAAGTTGTTATCTAACAATGATAAGTACTTGAGGGATCCAAGGCTACCAAGAGCAGGTGGAACTTTCCCAGTCAATTGGTTTGATGAGAGATCAAGAACTCGAAGCCTAGTCAAGCCAAATAAGCATGAAGGAAACTGACCTACAAGTTTGTAATGACTGAGATCAAGCTCTTGCATATTTTTTATTTCGCAAAATCCCTGTGATGGTCAAATGAAAATTTAAATACACATCAGTAAACGTTAATTCACCACCATCTTTAGTGGAATAGCATAGTATGTGTATGGACTTGCCTTGCAATCCACTTGATGCAGAAAATTCATTACCACTGAGATCCACAGCTTCCAACTTCCGTAGGAAAGGTAACACTGCCACAAGACAAAACCACACAAAGCAAAAAAACTTTTCCTATGAACATGATGATCTCAAGAAAATATGTTCTATGGAAAGAACTTTTGAACTACCTCATATTGGTAAAGGTCCATTAAATTTGTTTTCACTCAAATCCAGCAGTTCCAAGTTTGTCAAACCTTAAAGTTCCGAAAAGAGTCCAACAGAAAACAAAAAAAACTTACAAATTAACACAAGGCATAATAATGATAAGCAAGACATGATGAAAAGTTAAATCTTACAAACTGATGCAAGACATAAAAAGTTAAATCAATACTGATAAACTGAATCAACTGAACAAAATATGCATCACCACGAAATACCATCCTATTTAGAAATGAAAAAAAAAACACCTTCGTCTGGGAAAGGGCCATCCAATTGGTTGGACCTAAGAAATAGTCTCTTTAGTGATGTAGCGGCTTTAAGAAAGGGAAAAATGCTGTTGTTGAATAAATTTTCAGAGAGATCCAGAATCTCCAAGTTTCTTAATCTTCTTAAACTATTATCGCCTGCAAACGAAACCTTTTATTTTCGATCGAGCATCTTGCTAAACATTTTAGTAGACTAACCTTGCAATCCCATTGGTCTATAAAATCCATTCGAACTTAAATCCAGAGATTTCAGCATCCTCAGGGAAGATAAATCTGCCACAAGACAAAAGTCAACACAAATGTAAGCATCTTTACCTGCCAACATCACAATTTCAAAGATTACACGAACAAATGGTATATTTCAACTATTAAATCAACCAAAACCTATGAGCTACCTTGTACTTTTAGAGGGCCTCGAAAGCCGTTGGCACCCAGGTCCAACAGTTCCAAGTTTTTTTTTTGTTTTTTTGTTTTACTCAACTTCAACTTTTCATTAACCAATTCAATGTCTTACAAATGGCTTATCAGCCTCAACACAACTAAATAACCAACCAGACACAATAGAATACAACTTAGGGACAATGGACGTAAACGTAGCAGTCTCCTTCACTATTCTATCGGCAGCTTTGTTACCACTCCGCTGAAAATAGACCACATCAAAGCCTCCATTCCAAGCTAACAGAGTGGTGATCTCTTGAAAGATGGGCTTCAGCTTTGGCCAAATCTCCTCCTCTCCTTTAAAAATTTTCGTTAAAAGCAAAGAGTCGGTTTCAAAAGTGACGTTCCTATAGCCAAAACCTGCAAGAGTATGTATCGCCCATCTCATGGCTTCAGCCTCCACTTCCAATACCGATCCCACTCCAAACAGCTTCTTTGCACCAGCCCACACCACATCACCAGTAGAGTTTCTCAGAATCCAACCCATGCCCCCTGTGAGGGGTAAAACTCACTTCCTGATTTTAGGTTAGGTTTAGATTGGGGAAAAGACAATCGTGGGCTGAATCCCTTAAGAACTTAGAGAATGAATTATGATTGTATTGATGAATAAGGTTTACAAAGATGATTCTGATGAGTACAAAGAATATAATCGAATGATTTGAGAGTTACAATGTGTGTGTAAATTTGTAAAAAGCGTGAATGAATCCAGAGAGAGAGAGAGCTTTCTCTGATCTCCTCCATCTCCTTAAATAGCTCTCAGCCACGTTTGAAAGATCCTAACCAGCCTCCGAGATTTGCTCCGTGAATTGGGGGATTCTCAACAGTCTCCTTTTGACCGGGTCCTGCGCGACCAGCCTGAGCTACTCCTGTTAGCTCCTTGTAAATGAGGTCCGGAGCTCTCCTGTTAGCTCCTTGTAAATGAGGTCCGGAGCTCTCCTCCGTGACCTGTTTATAAATGAGGTCCGGAGCTCTCCTCCGTGACCTGTTTATAGATGAGGTCCGGAGCTCTCCTCCGTGACCTGTTTATAGATGAGGTCCGGAGCTCTCCTCCGTGACCTGTTTTGTTGACGTTCCTTCCTTAGCAAAAACAGCCTCCGGCTTCTTTTTGACTCTTTTCTCAAAANATGAGACCTCTTTTCTCGGAAGCTAAAGCTCAACCGCCTGATCTCTATCTCTTTGTTGAGATAGCGACTATGTCTTCGTGTTCCCAAGACTTCTGGCCAATGGGCTTTCTTTTTATCTTTGTTAAGACTTGTGGCCTGAGGAGGCCTTTAAACTTTTGCTTTATTAGGATCTTTGATCTTCGTCGATGTTTTGATGAATGCCTTAATACGGACTCGATCGTCTAAGTAGAAGTTTTAACTCCCTTGAACGAAGGATTCTGGGTCGTGTTAGTAACAGGTCCCGTAGTCGTTGGACACGAGGTCTAGGAAACTTTCGGGTGAAGGTCGGGGAGCCTGTTGATAACAGGTCCCGTAGCCTTTTAGCGAGAGGTCCCGAGAATGGGTTTCTGGGACCTGAATTTACTTGGGATATCTTTTAGATCTCGAACGCTGCTAAGGGTTTTGCGACCTTAGGTTTTGGTTTTTGAGAACCTGAATTTTTTTTTTTTTTTTTTTCTTTTGCGAAGGATTTTAAGACCTTGAGTTTGGTTAAGGTTTTAAGACCTTTGATTGAGGTTCTTTGGGAACCTGGATTTTTTTTCGAAGGCTTTTAAGACCTTGAGTTTTGATGAGGGTTTTAAGACCTTTGATTGAGGTTCTTTGGGAACCTGAATTCGTTTTCGAAGGATTTTAAGACCTTGAGTTTTGTTAAGGGTTTTAAGACCTTAGATTGAGGTTCTTTGGGAACCTGAATTCGTTTTCGAAGGTTTTTAAGACCTTAGATTGAGGTTCTTTGGGAACCTGAATTTGTTTTCGAAGGATTTTAAGACCTTTGAGGTTACTAAGGATTTTAAGACCTTAGGTTTAGGTTTGTGGAAACCTGAATTAGCTTGTTTAAAGGATTTTAAGACCTTAGTGGTTACTAAGGATTTTAAGACCTTAGGTTTAGGTTTACGGGGACCTGAAT
>CAKOAT010302933.1:0-22984 GCA_932364175.1 Eruca vesicaria subsp. sativa
TTTGAATGAAAATAAACGAAATAGAGAGCAAAGAGGTTCTTATTCCGAATCTTCGTAGAACTGGTACAAAAGAGTAGCCGAAGGCAACAGACACACATGCAGATCCAGAACACCCTGACTTTACATCAACCTGTTCTCCAGAAGCTTTCAGCTTGTCGAGGTTACTCTGAAAGGACTTAACTCCATCTAACTTGAACTTCATCTTGACTATAATTCTTCTTGTTGTGGGCATTAGATTAGGGTTCAACGTGATTAACACTCAGGACTTCTTATTCTTTCTATCCATCTTGCTGATCCTGAGTGGCTAGCTCATCTTTAGCTAGTACCCACCTTGAAACCTTTAAGCCTTTATTTCGCCCTCATGCATTTGCTTTTCAGTATCTTATGTGCAGATATGTGCAAAAGGGCCGGAGAGGAAAGGATCGACACAGTCTCTTACTCGTTAATGCTACAGAGTGTTCTGTGAGAGAACATGCGGAATCAGGGAGCAACTGCTCCGCCGCCATTGATCTACCATAAGAGAAGAGAAGGAAAAAAGAAACAAGAATGAGTATAAAGTCAAGAAGCCCAGTGGCACGTCAAAGTCACCAATGTTACCTCCTGCTTCGTCACCATCACCAGTGTTATCATTATTCAAAAAAAAAAAAAAAAATATATATATATATATATATAATAAAACTTATTTTCATCCGAATAAGGTGATGGAGGAGGAGAAGATTTCCAAGATAGACAAAAGCCACTGGTAAATTGAAGAAAAGAGAGTGTGCAAAAAGTTAAAGAGATAAAGACCATGCAGATGATCGACTATTCCACAAGAAGAACAGAGGTTTGATCGGATCAGCTGTGCAAGAGGAAGAATGGGCAAAAACGAGTAGGGGCTGTGGACATCAATGGATCTATCCTCTCTTGCAATTTTGTTCGATATCCTGCATGCTCTTCAAAAGTTGGTAACCCCTAAACACTGATTAGCCTCACTTAAACACTTAAAAGGCCTGTTTCATACCTAGACCGTTTTTCCCTTAAATAATGCCTACAATGAGAAGCTCACGCTACTCTTAAATGAATGTAAGGAGTTTTGTCTGGAAGGTGTAACTTTTGCAGGTCTGAGATACAGAGTATGGAATCGCTTGAACGGCTTGTCAGTGGGGTACATGGAGAAGGATGTGTTGTCTTAGCCAAGCTTCTTATATGGTTCAGAGATTCGTGGTTAATGTATGGTTGCTGCGAATGAGCGAGTTCCCACTCTTTCAAACCTCTCTTCCTGTTTTGGATACTTGGCTTGTTTGAGGACAAACAAGGATCTAAGTCTGGGGGAGTTGATATAGTGTGTTTTTGATATAAAATAAGTACTTTCTACTAATGGTTTTTAATGTTTTTATCGAGTCTTTCTAGTTGTTTGGAGTCATTACAGGTTGAAGAGTTCCATAGATGAGGAGAACGATCGTGTGGAAAGAAAAGAGAAGAAAAGAACCTGTTTTGAAGATTTTCTTGATATGAACAGTCTGGCAAGATGTTCTCGTGTGATCGGAACAGTTTGGCAAGCTGTTCCCCGATGATCTAGGGGATAAAGATTCTATTTCGGGATTTGCCCTAGTTTTCCCTATTTTTTTCTTCTGCCGCCTGTGCCTTACTATATATTCCCCTCTTTATTTTCCTGGGCTTTTTACCTTAGTTTTTTACGCAAGCAAGACTTGAGAGCTTTGATTTTGAGCAATTGCTACTTGTAAGGGAGACGGCTTCATCTATCTCCTTGAGAAGATCATCATGAACCCTCTGATTTCTTATTTATTTTACATGCAGTATTATTCAGAAATCATGCTCTGTTCTTGTGTTATGTCTGAGTAGTCACCCAGTTAGTTTAGGGTTCTAGGGTTGGTTTCGTTGGCTGAGCTTAGATAAGTTAACCTAAGATTGTCTACATTCATATTCTTACCTTAATGCTTGCATCGAATTGATCACTTGTTGCATGAACCAAGACTAATTGATTTAGCTAACCATTGATTGATACGAATTGAATGAGCTTAACATCCCTAGTCAGCAAGAGTAGATACTAGGGTGTTCTGTGAACTTATCGGACTTGATCTCTAAAGCTTGCTATCTTGTCTTGATCCAAACGATAGTTTAGGTATCAAGGCAGATCTGCAAAGGCAATCAACACCACGACAGTGGGTTGATTCAACAGAGTGATCCGAGTTTAGACTAGTGCATATTGAACTTGAATAGTAGCTCGGCTTGCAAACTCCATTCCCGTTAGGAAACCCTAGACTAGCGCCTTTAACCTCTTGAAAAAACAACCATCGTTTGTTACTTGCTTTTTAAGTCATTTCTTTTACTTTAAAACCCCCTTTTGTTTTAGCTATATTTTGATCCTATAAAGATAAAGTGTAGACTGGTCAACTGGAATTGAATCTAAACATACTACAACTACACTGTTAACTTGACAGTAGACAAAGATCCAATTTTAGTGTATCAATATCCTTAAGCCATTCTTTCAGCTTCAAGAAGTCTTCGAAAGTAACTTTTTTACTTGAATCCAAATCTCCAAGATCCTCTCCATTCTCTATGTTTACATCCAGGGAAGGAGAAGAATGTGGGTGTCGAAATCCACTCACTTTCAAATAAATCGTAAAAAAGGAAACTTCGGGAAAACCCTAAGTTTCCAGAGGAACCGGCTATCTGCGAGAACCGCACAACGAAAAATAAGAAAACGATAACTTAGAATTTGAATGAAAATAAACGAAATAGAGAGCAAAGAGGTTCTTATTCCGAATCTGCGTAGAACTGGTACAAAAGAGTAGCCGAAAAGCTTAAGAACGAAAACCCTAATTGAGACGCAGCTCGCTAACAGAAAAACGGAAATATTCCTAAATGCTAGTTTTGGTGGTGAGAGCTCTGAATTTCGTGTGTATGCTTCTGCCCTAGACCTCCTCTTTATATACTCCTCGTCTTGGCTATCCGATCTTTCCATTTCTCCCAGATTTGACTAAATCTGGAATTTTCCATTCTTCTCGATCCTTCCTTTTCTTCTGCGGAAATCTTCTATTTCTCTTCAAACCTTCCTTTTATCTTTAAACTTGACTTTTATTTTCCTTCTGCGAGTAAACCGTCAAAACTTCATCAAATCTGCGGGTTTGATTCCGTTGAAATCGCGAGATGGGTTTTTATCGCGTTTTAGGTCCTTCCGGGCCGTTTTGCAATAAAAACCGTTATCCGACTTTTTACGGGATCGTTTCCTGATCTGACGTCGTTTTTAATAAATTTCTCGAGTTAATCGCAAAGTTTAATGGTTTACTCGACTTTTTATTAAAAACACGTTTTTTACGACTTATTCGGCGTTTTTTATTAAAAGCGCGTTTTTTATGATTTCAACGAGAAATCTCGAATAAATCGTATAGTTTAGGCAATGTTCGGCGTTTCGTTTAACCGTTTCCGTTTTATACGATTTCCTCGAGTTCTTTCTGAGAAAACGAAGTTTTACGGTTTTTATCGTAAAACTCGAACGGTAAGTCGGATCGAGATGGAACGAGAGATATTTCGGCCGTGGTTTAGAACGCGACCTTGTCGAAAGACGTAAGTTTCGAATCGGGAATGCGGGAAATCGAGACGCGGAGTGTCCGGGACGTCTCTAGTTCGCCGATGGGCGAACTAGTTGCTACTAGTTCGCGTTTTACGACTTTTTCGGTTTTTTGCGGTTTTTTGCGGTTTTGTAAAACGATTCTCGAGTTTTATAAAACGACCTTCGAGTTTTATATAACGATCTTCGAGTTTTATAAAACGATCTTTGAGTTTTATAAAACGATTTCTCGAGTTTTATAAAACGATCTTCGAGTTTTATAAAACGATCTTTCGAGTTTTATAAAACGATCTTCGAGTTTTATAAAACGATTTCTCGAGTTTTATAAAATGATTTCTCGAGTTTTATAAAACGATCTTCGAGTTTTATAAAACGATCTTTGAGTTTTATAAAACGATCTTTCGAGTTTTATAAAACGATTTCTCGAGTTTTATAAAACGATCTTTGAGTTTTATAAAACGATCTTCGAGTTTTATAAAACGATCTTTCGAGTTTTATAAAACGATCTTTCGAGTTTTATAAAACGATCTTTGAGTTTTATAAAACGATTTCTCGAGTTTTATAAAACGATTTCTCGAGTTTTATAAAACGATCTTCGAGTTTTATAAAACGATTTCTCGAGTTTTATAAAACGATTCTCAAGTTTTACAAAACGATTTCTCGAGTTTTATAAAACGATTTCTCGAGTTTTATAAAACTGTTCTTTGTGTATTTTCGCGGGGAGTTTCGGCTATTAATTCCATCGTACCGATTTTGACCCCAACAAAGAACTTGATACAATAATGCGCTTCTTTGTCGAGTTTGCAGTGTCCTGAGGACAATTCGAACTTTTAAGGATTTCAAGTGGTATCGATCGATGACGAAAGTCTTTATCAATCGATTCTGAGATGCTGGTGTCGATCGATGAGGTGGTGGTGATGATCGATGATGCAGTCGTACTGTCGATCGATACTAAGGAACTGGTGTCGATCGATGTGGAGGTCGGATCTTTAATATAAGCTTCTTCTACTCTGCTCAGTTCTCCAGCCTCATCTGGTTCCTCATCTTCCACCATATATTCCAGCATAGAACTCATCTCAATCTCCAAATTTGCTGAAAAAGTGCTGAAAATTTTACCTAGGAAGGCGTCTTTGATGTCTTCCCAGCAGGTTAGAGATTTTCGCTGCAGCTTACTGAACCAGCTAAACGCATCTCCGGATAGTGAAAAGGGGAAGAGCTTGCAGAGAAAGTGGTCTTCGGGTATTAATTTATGTTCGGTTGCTGAGACTACTTCCTCAAGTATCTTGATATGATCTCTGGGGTCCTCATAAGGAACACCTTGGAAAGGGTCTTCGCTTACCCAATCATACCACTGGCTACTTAGATCAAAGGTATCCATTTCTGGAAAAGAAATCACATCAGGAATTATTGCTTCTTCTCCATTAATCAATTTTCCTTTAAAGTTGCAAGGACGACCTCCTTTGTCTCGCCAGATACCCTTCTTATCGATCTTGAGTATGAGCCCTTCGTCCTTCTCTGTCTCCATACCAGTGGTGTCGGTCGTCGGATGAACAGTACCATGATGAACAGTGTCTCGGTGATTAGTGTCGACCGATAATGAAATCATGGTATCGATCGATGACGGGTGAATTATATCGTCCGATAGAAAGATCGGCATCGGTCGACGTAGAAGTTATGGTGTCAACTGACATAGACGTCATATCACCAGTATCATCCTCCACCACACATCTCGTTGTTGACTCCATCTTTAGATTGTGTGGAGTGTCATAGAGAAATCTGTTGAAGAAGGCTTCCGCGATATCAATCCATGTTTTGAGGGACTCTGGTGGCAACTCTTTGAACCAACGTCTTGCTTCTCCAGCAAAAGTGAAAGGAAAGAGTTTGCAGAAGTGGTAGTCTTCAGTGGCTTCATCAAAGATAGACCAGATTATGTCTTCAAACATATCAGTATGAACTATTGGTTGCTCGTCATGATAACCATGAAAGAGACGCTGACTTATAAGAGGGATGTACTGAAGTTTCAGCTCGGAGTCAAAATTTTCTTCCTTTCCACAAACAGTGTCGGTCGATCTTAGAAGAATAGTATCGGTCGATGCGGTGTGAGCCGTATCGATCGATTTTGGGTGGGAAGTGTCGATCGACGGGAGATGAATAGTGTCAATCGACGGGGAATGAACAGTATCGGTCGATGCACGGTTAGGCGTGTCGATCGATTTCAGGATAACAGTATCAGTCAACACGGAATGTACCGTGTTGATCGATTTCGGGTGGGTGGTATCGGTCGACGCGTTGTGAGCCGTGTCGATCGATTTCAGAGGAAACAGGGGTTCTGTAGTTTTGCAAAGGCAATTTTATTTCTTCACCTTTTACAAGGTGGAATGGATTGTAATATGGATGTTTATTCTAATTTTGGCTAATTGCATTGCTTATTTCACCTATTGGTCCACTTTGAACTACTTCCTGATTAACAGTTGTGTTAACAGAAAACTTACTTGCTCCCAACGAGGTTTTGTCGATCGATATCCGACTATGCGTGTCGATCGAGTTGTGGTGAACAGTACCGATCGACATCGGATGAATGTTGTTGATCGATATCGGATGAACAGTAGCGCAATAAATAGTAGCCAGATGAACAGTGTTTGGCCGAACAATGTTTTTTGTAGGTTGGTTGGCTCTATTGATCATTGCTTCTTGTAGCTTATCGATCGATTGACGGTATGCCTTATCGATCGATGTCTGGTATACGCTGTCGATCGATTCTGCTTGGAGGGTGTCGATCGATACGCGTGAACCACCAGGCTCCTTCCTTGAAGGAACTAGAAATCCTCTCTTCGTTTTTTCTGGTACTGAGATGTATGTACCTGAAAAAGAAGAAAAAATTTATCAGTATTTTAAAAAAAAGTAACAAAACCTAGACTAAATCTAACTAAACAAGATCTAATGGCGATCAAAGCTCCCCGGCAACGGCGCCTAATTTGATATCACTCAAATGTTTAACCCTAAGGAGTGAATTACTCTCTCGAATAAGAGGTTCAATTGTAGTACTTAGGGATCGAATTCACGGAGAGCTACGGAACCTAATAGATCTAATAGTTATAAGATTAAGCTAGGCTAATAAGTTTTAATGCAGTAAATAAATAAACTTGAAAACAGTAAACAAGATGAACAAGGTGATTGTTCAGCTTGGCGAGGATTTGTTGGATGGAAGGATGGTTGCTAGATCTAGGGTTTCTATTCAGGTAATCAGGATTATAATACTATAGATGCCTAACAAGTTGCATGCATGATATATAAGAACTTCAATTCTTAGACAAATCTATAGCTATCGCTAGTAGACTCGTCCATTGATCTGTCTGCCGGCAATATCGACTGATGTTGCTATCGCGGTATCGATCGATATGGGTTGCCGTCGATCGATTACTCTATAGGAGTATCGATCGATATAGCATAAGATCGAATCGAAACTGTGTTCACAGAGATCATTAGGCCGGCTATCGCTGGTGCCTAAGATCTGAGTTTGTGTAGGATGATATCAGGATGAAGATTAATAAATTAAGCTATTCATGGTTCTAGTTCATGACTCTAGAAACAAACATTAAGAACATCCTAACAATGGATATCACAACTTAACAATCTATAGTTGGGGATAATCCCACAACCTATCTGAACCCTAAATCCAATAGGTGGATCTATTCAGACATGAAGTTTTGCAAAGAAATCATAGATGAATAGATATAAAACTGAAATAGAATAGATATAAAACCAATGGAGTTCCAGGAGGAATCTGATAGGAGTTCCTCCCTTCTCTCCTAACAAAGAATAATGAATCAAAGAAAGCTTAGATAGCATGTAGGCGTCAATAATGGCTTATAAATATCATAACTAGGGTTTCTGGTCGTCAAGGGTATTTTTGGTAACTTGTGGGCTTCAGTCGGTTATGAAATATAGTCATCCCACGTTTTGGCATTATATCGACCGATATGAAGTGTCTCCCATCGATCGACATACACATATCTTCTCGACACCCTTCTCTCGCGAGGCAGACTGACCACTCTTCAGTAAAACGGGCATAACTTCTGATCTAACCGTTGGATTTACCTTAAACCGGTGGCATTGGAAAGCTAACTCAAAGCTCTATCTTGTGTCAAACCATGGGCTAAATCGCACCATGGGAAGGTCTCCATCCATATCTTAATATCTGACGTGTCTGCGCAGTTCTGCACTTAAAGGCTCCAAAAGACACCAAAATCACTATATTTCTCCAGGACGTACCTGAACCTGTAAATACTCTAAATAGACTCCAAAACATATATAATTATCAGAAAAAAATATCAATACCATGACTAAAAGTGGATCAAAATCATAGTATATCAACTCCCACAGACTTAACCTTTTGCTTGTCCTCAAGCAAACTTTAAGTTAGTCTTTGAAAGAAGTTTAAAAACAGCAGGGACTCAATCAAAATCTCAACTTTAAAATCATCACCTCTTACTTTGTTGCAAGCCACATCTCATATCTATCAACTACAGAAGTACATTATACCATATCCTAGCTTAGCAACCAAATACATCTAGCCAATNGCAAACTTTAAGTTAGTCTTTGAAAGAAGTTTAAAAACAGCAGGGACTCAATCAAAATCTCAACTTTAAAATCATCACCTCTTACTTTGTTGCAAGCCACATCTCATATCTATCAACTACAGAAGTACATTATACCATATCCTAGCTTAGCAACCAAATACATCTAGCCAATCAACTTAAACATTCCTTGTCTGTCTATTCCCTCTACTGATTTCATTTATGCATAAAAATAAAGGTGTAGGCTTTACCTTGGGAGTATCGATCAAAGAACACTTGGATTCGACTGAAACAAGTTTCAGGCATTCTCATCCTGGTTCTCTTTCTCTCTTTATCTCCCTTATCTGAATCCCAATTCTTTTTATTTTATTTTTTAATATCAATCCCAATGAACAACTAATGTTCATCTTATTGATCTTTCTACTTTTTGTAGGTCTTTTGACAAAGTGTATGAGAAACCATTGATTCTAGAATTAAACATGAATAAAAGAATAACACGGCTATTTCTATGTTGTTTCAATCTATACATGAGGCGTTAACATTACAAGTAGGAGACTTCACACAACCAACGCAGTTTGGGACGCAATTAAGACAAGATACGTTGGAGCTTAGAGAGTATGAGAAGCACGATTGCAAACACTAATGGCTGAGTTCGTCAGACTCAGGATGCAGGAAGTAGATACCATCGATACTTTTGTTGGGAAACTGTCTGAAATTTCATCAAAATCTGTTTCGTTTGGGGAAATCATAGAAGAACCAAAGCTCGTAAAACAGTTCTTACAAAGTCTGCCAAGGAAGAACTACATGAAGTTGCAAGCAAGCAATCGCTGATTCTCATACATGAAGTTGACAGAGACCACATGCTCGCTGGAGAGTTTGAAATCACCTTACGAAACTATTATAATAATTCCTAACTAGATGCTAAGCTCTATGAGAACATTGGTTTTACCTGTTAATGTTTTTCCAGCTGGGGAAACAGTAAAAAATCCCTTTTATGTCCTTGTATATCTTGTTTTCCAATAAGAATCAGCAAAATGACTAACATCATCCCTATGAAAATTTCTTGAAGATTCACAATCAACTTCTCTAAGTTTTTCTTCACGAAATCTGCAGAAAACACACTACAAGAAAACATTGATTTTGCAACTACAGAATTAATCACTAAACAGTTGCAAATATGATATTAGTAACGTATTTGCAACCACGAAATATAGTTAGAAAAGCTTCGTCGCAAATGAAGATAGTTGCAAATGTGTTGATAGTTTGCAACCAACTTGTGACGATAACGTTAGTGGTTTATTAGCAACTATACAACAACTCAAATAAAAGTTGCAAAAATTATATTGCTGTGACTAATTAGCAACTGCTTAATTTTAGAAAATTTGTTTGGCTTATTTGCGACTACGTTAGTTTAATGTAGTTGTAATGTTGTCATAAACGTTAGCGACATATAAGATCCCGTATTAGGTTTGGTAAGTTACAATTTGGTCGCAAATTATAGTGACTATTTGGCCACTACATTACGAATATATAGACTGACTGATTTGCAACTACAAAATTTGATTACTGTTGCAGAATAATCACAAAAATTAGAGACGATGTTGCAACCAATTTCTTATAGTTGCAAATACACAAAATATAGTGACTAAGTAACAACTATCACTCATGAAAATTTTTGTGGCAGTTTAGTTATACATGTGGTGACTATTAGGGCTGGGCACAAATACTCGTTACTCGCCTTATATTCGTTACTTGACCCGTACTCGCCTCGTTTTTTCAAGTACTCGTCGTTTTCAAGTCAAGTATCAAGTCGCTTAGTTTTGCTATTTGCAAGTATAAGTCAAGTAACAAGTATTACAAAGAAATTAGTGACCCGTCTTGATATTACTTGTTTTGCAACCGAAAGAAACGATAACTAGACCATAGAAACAAAAGTCTTAAAAATATATTTATTTTTTGTAAGAAATAAAAAATATTTTGTATCGAAACATTTATGTATTTGTTTCTTCTTCTTTATAATAAGTACAAATATTTTATTTGAAATAATTTTTGTGTTTTTTCTCAGTTGAATAAACAAAATAAACTTTCATAATCTTTTCTTATACAATATTATCTAATAAATAGTTATTAGAAACTTGAATAAAATATCCAAATAATTCATAAGTATTTGCAAGTAATAAGTAATCGAACGAGGCAAGTAACTTGCAAGTAACATATTTTTNTCATAAGTATTTGCAAGTAATAAGTAATCGAACGAGGCAAGTAACTTGCAAGTAACATATTTTTGGACAAGTACTCGAAATAACAAGTACCTGTTTTCGACAAGGCAAGAACAAGTCCGAAAATTCATTACTCGTTCAAGGCAAGTCAAGTATCAAGGATACACAAAAACGCAAGTAATCGCCTTGCGCCCACCCCTAGTGACTATTGGCTAAAAACATTATTTGCAGATTTAGTTGCTTAATTATATATGAAAATGGTATATTAATGAAATATAAATTTGAGATTCATTTTGGAATATGGATAGATTTCTTTAATTAAAAATTTAGGTACAAAATAATAGTATATTTGTTTTATACATAAGGCAACAACAAGGCAATGAAGGCATAAAACAAATATCCTATAGGCATCTCTGCCAACCAAAAAAATCTTAAGCACAACTTATGTGAGCCAACCTCCTAACAAGACATCAACGACTTATATGTGTGCCAACCAAAAAATAAGGCATCAACTACTTAGCTATGTTAACCAAAAAACAAGTCATGATCTCCTTAAGGGACAGAAGCTGGTGTTCCTACATGAGCTGCAGTCATAAACTGGGAGAATGATGGGTCTTTACCTTGCATATACGTGACCAGAATCTTCAGAGTATTGATCTGGCTCTGTTTTTCTGCAGCTTCAGCTGCAGCTGCAGCATCACGGCGAGCATTGGCTTCAGCGGTTTCCGCATCACGTCGAGCATTGGCCTCTACTTGCTCTTGAATCAGACGGTGAGCAGCTTGAAGTTGTTCTTCCAATTGTGCAAATGCAGAAGATGTTGAGCTTCCTGGACCTGCATTATTAAAAATATAAGTTCAATTTATATAAGTATATATAAATACATTCAAATACAAAGCATAAGTGTATACACATACATAATTTTTAATCCATATAGGAAATTCTTCATCGCACTTATTTGAAATTTCTTCTTCTGAGAGTTCCGGATATTTGAAACGAATTTCGTCTTCAAGTATCCTAAAACAAATTAAAAAAAAAACTATTTACAGTTTCTCCAGACATATGCATGTGTAGTTGCAAACTAAAATATTTACCTTTCATATGGACGAAAATATTCACAGTTTCGCAGGACATATGCATGTGCGAATTGATAATCTTTCTCTGAAAACCAAATTTCTTTTTTTTTCCCACTTGGACGACCTAAGTGAGTAAATATATCTGGTATATCTGGATAATGATAAACAGGAGCTTCACCTTCATCAAATCTAGTGAGCACGGTCAAAAAAATAATATGAAAAATTAAATTACAGGTAAATAATATATACGTAGTACTGAATGTTAAGTTTTACCTAGATTTGGTCTGAATATGTGCGGCAAAGTAGTGCTCCGAAAAATAAGATATCTCATCATTAATATATGACTGAATAATCGACCCTGCAGGATATCTTCTGTTTTTTGCTTTGCTTTTCAATTTTTTGAAAAACCTTTCAAATGGATACATCCACCTGTATTGCACAGGGCCGCCTAGTTCAGCTTGATACGGAAGATGTACAGCTAAGTGTTCCATCACATCAAAGAAAGCAGGTGGGAATATTTTCTCCAAATTACATAATATTATGACTATGTTTTCCTTCAAAGATCGGACGGTGGATTGTTTCAATGATCTGGAACATAAGTCGCGAAAGAAAACTCCAATCCCTGCGATAATCATATTTTCAACGCACAGTTAGTTAATACTATGTTTACTGAATCACATATATAAGGCCTGTTATTAGTACCTGAAAGTGCAAGATGAACGTTTTGCGGTAATAGTTATGCAAAGATAAATGGAAGTAGCCTCTCCATAAAGACATGGCAATCATGACTCTTCATACCCGAAAATTTTCCTCCATCTATGTCGACACAATTGGCTAAGTCTGAAGCATAGCCATCGGAAAATTTAACCGCATGTTTAACACATTCCAGTAAACGCTCTTTTGCAAGTGGGGTCAATCTGAAGATAGGAAATGGAACTCTCCCATAATCATCAACATGCAAATCTTTCCGATTGCAAAATATTGCTACGTCCAGTCTTGCCCTCATGTTATCTTTTGACTTATCCTTAACGTTCATAACAGTATTGATGATGTTATCAAAAAAATTCTTCTCAATATGCATCACATCAAGATTATGCCTGAGATTAAGGCCCGTCCAATACGGCAACTCCCAGAAGATGCTTTCTTTGTGCCAATTATGCCAATTTCCATATCCTTTCTTCTTAAACATCATGACCATTTCCACCACATTCAGATGTCTTAGGTGGATTGACACGCCTTATCCGATCTTTTAAAATTTGCTCACCCGTCAAATATTCTGGTGGATAATCATTCAAAGCGTCTTTTTTCTTCAGAAAGTTTGTTTTGTTCTTCCCTAATGGATGACCATGAGGAAGATACCTTCGGTGACAATCAAACCAACATGTCTTCTTTCCATTTGTCAACTGAAAAGCTTTCGTATCCTCCATGCAAATTGGACACGATAATCTCCCATGCGTCGTCCATCTAGACAACATGCCATACGCTGGAAAATCGCTAATTGTCCACATAAGCACTGCTCTTAAATTAAAATTTTGATTCAGTGACGCATCAAATGCCTCGACTCCATCACTCCATAATTCTTTCAACTCATCAATAAGAGGTCGAAGGAAAACATCAAGACTCGAGCGAGGATGATTTGGACCAGAATTCAAAATTGTAAGAAATNACTCCATCACTCCATAATTCTTTCAACTCATCAATAAGAGGTCGAAGGAAAACATCAAGACTCGAGCGAGGATGATTTGGACCAGAATTCAAAATTGTAAGAAATAAATACTCTTCATTCATACACATACCCGGAGGTAAGTTATACGGCGTCAAGATAACAGGCCATAATGAATGATTACGGGACATACCAAATGGATAAAATCCATCTGTGCATAAACCCAAATAAACATTGCGGGGTTCATCAGCAAACCGAGGATGTAGTTTTTGAAAGTTTTTCCACTCAGCTCCATCAGATGGATGACACATCTCGCCCTCCTCTGCTTCGTGCTCAGCATGCCATCTCATTACAGCCGCGGTCTTCTCGCTTTGATACATTCTCTTTAGCCTATCAGCAACAGGTAAATACCACATATGGCTAAATGGTATTTTTGTTCGTCCCTCGCTAGGCTTATATCGTGGTGCATCACAAAATTGACACTCATCCCATTTTTCATCTTCTTTCCAGAAGATCATACAATTGTTAATGCACACATCAATTATATAAAATGGGAGCCCTAAGTTGCGCATCAACTTCTCTGTCTCGTAATATGAACCAGTTGCTTGATTGCCCTCCGGTAGATATTCTGTAAAAAGTTCCGCCCACGAGTCCATGCACTTTTCACCAAAATTATTATACGCCTTGATATTCATGAATCGAGCTGCTAAAGATAATTGAGTGTGACCTTCGTGACAACCATCATACAATGGTTGTTTTGCTGCTTCTAACATATCGTAAAAAAAATTTGACTTATAATTAGGTTCTTCCGTATTATGATCATAACCTTCGTCTTGATGATAGTTAGAATAAGCTGATGTATCACGAAATGCATCATTCACCATGTCGCATATCTACTATCTATATTACTAACCTCGGTTTGGCTACCACTTGGGTGATTTGAATTGACATGACTTGTCCCAAAGTCAAGATTCAATTGTTCCCCATGCATATACCAAACATAATATCCTGACATAAACTCTCTACTATATAGATGATTCCAGATTTTACGCCCCGTAAGAAATTTATTATTTTGACATACACTACAAGGGCAGTAAAACTTACCGCCACTGCTTTGAGCTAATGGCTGGCTATTTGCAAAATTCATGAATTCTTCCACTCCAGCTTGAAACTCGGCTGAGATATTATTCGTCTTTTCATCGATCCTTATATACATCCACTCACGATCTTTCCAGTAATTATAGTTGTCTCCCATGCTTTTATAAAAAAATTTGGACGTCAAAGTTTTTTGGACGTGAATTTTTTTTTAAATTGAAAAAACTTCTTTTTGTGGACGTTTTTTATGGAGTAGAATAATGTTTTTTTATGCTGACAAATGAAAATGAGAGTGGCCGACTGATATATATAGACATGTCTGCAACTTTATGTTGGTGTACCAACTTGAGAAATCTTGTGGGAAGAGTCTCAAGATTTATGCAGTTCTTAATTTCCAAAAACACGAGTTGATGGAGATTCTGAAATGAAGAAGGAAGCTCTACCAAGGTTGAAATATCCGACAGATACAAATGCATCAATGACGGAGACATGATCGCCTTGAGGAGAGTAAGTGGCTGAACCAAATACACAAAAAAAAACATCATCCTCATCCATTCTCTTTTATTATTCAAAAAATATTATATAATCCCCTATATATTAACTGAGAAACATTTGAAAAAATTGTAAACTCAATTTTATAATAATTAAAAAATAGCTCATGCTTACGTGTCACTCAATTAGGTAGTCAATTACATTCAATTGAAAAATAAGTAGGTCCAATTCGATTTTTATATGTCATTAGATATATTTGTTGGTCAAACTATATGATATGATATTTATGATAGAAGCATTTATGATGGTCCTCCTAGATATAATTACTATTTTATGTTCTTTCCTTAAATAAAAACTACGGAATTACCATAAATGACAAATATATATATATATATATGACAATTAATGTTTCTAATAATAAATATTTAATAACAATTTGTATCTCCTCCATCATTTTTCTTTAACTTTATATTATTAAAATAAATCAAACAATCAAATTAGCTATAAAATTAAACTTTAGATTTTTTTCGTATATGTTATATTTTGAAATTTAAAAAACCAAGAATAAATGACTAAAACTATTAAAATTATTATGTTAAAAATTAATGATCAATAGTTTAACATTTTTATTATAAAAAGATACACATGATTTTAAAACCATATGAGTAAAAAGTGTCATTCAGTAATAAAATATATATATATATATATATTAAACTATATACCATATAAGATTACATACTTATTTTAATTTCAAAAATTTCAATGAACTTTCAAGAACATTTATAAATTATAAACGTATTAAATTTTTCACATTGAAAATTTTTGTTATCAATGATTTAAATATATTAGTTCTTTTTTTTTAATTTTCTATTTTTTAAAGATATTAACACAATAGATAATATGGTTATTTTTGCTATATATATACCATACAAACCGAATGTATGTGATTTTATAAAAACCGTAAGATTTGGATATGGTTTGATTTATAATCGATTAAACTGAAACATGTAAATATGTATATCTATTTGTTACATGAGTTGAACTATAATTATGATTTGTAAATCACTTGAATCACTTGAAATATAATTAACTAACAATTTAATGCAACTGAGGCTTCNATGTGATTTTATAAAAACCGTAAGATTTGGATATGGTTTGATTTATAATCGATTAAACTGAAACATGTAAATATGTATATCTATTTGTTACATGAGTTGAACTATAATTATGATTTGTAAATCACTTGAATCACTTGAAATATAATTAACTAACAATTTAATGCAACTGAGGCTTCTTATTTTCTTCGTCTTTTTTTTTTCTTTTTTTCTTTTTTTTAATAAAAAATAAATTGAAGTAAAAATTAAAATTTGATGGACAACAATTAGTTGAAATTCTTACAATTTTTTTAATCTTTAAACAAATAGAATTGTGTTCAATCGAAGACATATTAATTTGATGAACACTAAATATGGAAGAATATAAAAAAAATTTTGTTCATGCTTCTGTTTTGTTTTTATTTTTATTTTCAAAATTTAGAGATTTGATATTAGTTCTAGATTTGATCATTTTATTAGATCATAGAAGCCTTTTTTTTTGTTTTTTATTCTTTTAGTTAAATATATAATATTTTTTTTAGTAAATGACTTTTTGACAATATGACTCTAAATATGATCATATTATTTATTTTTATAATATATAATATGATTTCAAACTAAATAATGATGTATTTTGGTATAAAATTGAATAACTGAAAACCAATATATAAACCAAATCAAACTGAAGTAAATATGGATTTAGAATAGTAGTTATATTTTAATAACCAAAATACTGAAACCCGATATCCAGATTGAACATCCTTAATCTAGATGAAACCGAACTTTTGTTTCATTTTCCAAAACATAATAAAAATAATAACTTCATCCCGCGCACTATCCTAGTTTTAATTGTTAATCTTGTTTGGTAATTCAAAGGGGATTTGCGCTGTAAAAAAATTAATTTATTACAGTATATTCTGTTAATTTTTAAAGTAATATATATAATTTTCTAATATACTTTATTAATTTATAGTAAACGTCATCAGTTTTTATTCCTATGTGTAGTTGTTTTTGGTAATAATACATACTACAATTTATAAATCAACTTTTTATCATTCATATATTTTATAAACAGTGCCTCCTATTTTACACCAAATTTATTAGGGAGAATTTAAAATTTATCATATTGTTGGTACCATTATTCATGTTTACCTTCATTACATAGACATTTTCACAAATAATTTGTTCATTAAAGAGACAAAATACTCTTACTCGTTTCTTTATAAATATATAAATATAAATAAAATAATTATTTAAATAAATAACAACATATTTTTATAGTTTTCGAATTAAAGTTTATATCATATACTTTTTACTGTAAACTACATCTAATCATAATTTTTCTTCAAAGTTTAATACTATATATCATATCATCAATAATTTTATGAGTTAGTACTTTTGGTTTTCTATTATTCATCATCCATTTAATTTTTTTTCTTTTAACAAATTTAATACATGTCATAATTGTTCATGTTTACATTTTTATTAATTAATAAACAACATAAGTAGTTATATATATATATATATATTAGTTGTTAGTCAATTTTCTTACAATTTTCTTTTTTTCCATTTTAGTTGTTAATTTTTTATAATTTAAAAATTTATAAACCTAATTTTATTGATATATATATATATATATATATATACTAGGTGATTATCCTGTACTAATGTACCAAAATCATTATTTACAAAATATATGATTATAATAGCTGATTAATATCTTTTTTATAAGTTTTATAGACGGAAATTTTGTTCTACATATATATATATATATATATAGATAGATATATATATATATATATATTCATTATATTTCATTATCTTGCAAAGTAATATATTTTAATTTTTCTAATCTGTTTCTACCAATTTACAATAAAGGTCATTAATTTGATTACTATTTGTAGTTGTTTTCTAAATAAGACACATTACAGTAGACATCATATATAATATTTTAGGTAACATTTTTATTAATTTCAGTTGTTATTTGTTTGTGAACCACTTTTAAAATTGCCATAGAGTTATATGGTATTAAGAATGTGGTATTCTAGGGTATTGTACCACTTTTTATCATATTTTTATTAGTTTACTCTCACTTCTAAAACAGTAAGAAAATACTTATAACTCTAAAGTTAAATAATATAGGCTTAATGTTTAGAGTTGGAGGTGGAATAGGGTTTTGGAAAGTAGAATTTAGGATTCAAATAAATATATAAATAAATATTTTTTAAAGAAATAAATATTTTAAAAAATAAAAATTTAAAATTTTTAAAAGTAGTTTCAAAAATATTCTCGAATTAAAAAAATAAAAGTTGGAAAAAATTAAGAAATGATTATAAAAAGTTTGAATTTGAAAAAACGTACAATTCAAAAACTATAGAAATTTTTTTATTTAAATAATTATTTATTATATATATAAAGCAATGATATAAGAGTTTTATGACTCTTAATGAAGAAAATATTTGTAAACAAATATATTTAATAAAGATAAAACATGAATAATGGTAACAATAATGTGGTAAACAAGAAAATTCTCCAGTTAAAAATGAAAACAGGCACATGTTATGTTAAAGTGACTCGCATTATAATAATTATATTGATATGTAACTGACGTAGGTTTCAAATATAGAATATAATAGAGGTTGAATAATTAATGTCAAAGATAATTCAACTATAAATTTACTTTTTGTTAAGAATTTGGTTACAAGAAATTCCGTTTTATAATAATGTGGTTAAAAAAGATTTATTAATTAAAAGATAAATATTAATAAAGGCAATTCTAATCATTTACTTAATTAATATTTATTAAGGGTGTCAGAGTAATAAATTATTTTAAGAGATTGACTTTTTAAATAATATAATATAGATCATATTTTAATACAATTTATCCAATCATAAACTTTTTCATAGTTTACCTCTAATACTATATGTCACCGATAATTTTTACTGCCAATTATTCTTAAAATGTTTAATGATAAAACCACATGTTTAAAGTTAGACTGGCCTAGCTACAGATGATTCTTTTAAAAATGTGTTAATAAACGTAGGAGTGGGTAATAATATTGATCTTATTCTTGTATATTTAGCCAATTGACTCTTACTTCTTTCTGTATTTTTATTTCGATCCAAAAGAATTTGAATAATAGTAAACTCTTTTTTTTTCATAAGCCTAAACTTCTTTAACTTTTGTGAGGCAGGTTACTTTAGCTTTGCACTTATATGTATACTAAAAAAAAAAAGAGGTTGGAGAAAGAAGAGAGTTTGAAATTGCATACATACCTGCACTCTTTCCCATAGTTTCTTACTCTTTAGTTTTCTCATGCCAAAATAAAAGAGATTTTCCATATGCAAGTTTGAGGGGAATTCTTCAATGGATGTTCCGCTTAGATAGAGATCGACGATGTTGGTTGATATTTGAGGAAAAGTCATCAACCGTGAGCAACCATCAAGAATTAGCTTTTCTAGAGATTTGAGGCTAATGCCCATTGGAATAGTCTCCAGATTTCGACAATTCTTCATGTCTAATTCCTTCAGTTTGTTGGGATGCGGAAAAGATGAAGGAAGCTTTACCAAATTATAGCAATCCACAAGATTTAGTATTTCCAGATTGGTGGCCTTTGAAAGATCTGGGATTTCGATCAAGTTTTGAGATCCCCACAAACTCATCTCCTTGAGACATGTAAATGACTGTACTCAACAAAAAAACAGAAGGACTTAAGATATCCAATATATAAAATTAAGATTATAATCTCACTACTCAATGTGATAATTATTCTCAAAACTTACCACAACTCCTTCCCACAGCTTCTCGAGCTTGCTATTTGCCATTCTGAGTTTGACGAGGTTTTCAGGACGAAACTGAGAAGGCATACATCTCATTGGATATTCATCCCAATCCAATAATTTCAGTTTAGGAGGCAAATACTTGAAGTTTTTGGGTAACTGCAATTTAACTTGTTCGTCCCATTCTTTTTTCACTCTATATTTCGAGTAAAATTTCGGGAAACGGAGATTACGCATCCCTGTGAACGCATCTTCATGTACATACAACTCACCAATCTCATCAATATCCAATGATATACCTGATATCTTTTGAGTACCCTGATTATTATATAATATTAATAAGAAGATTAAAAAATCTTAATGAAAGCTAACTATTAGTTTTGTCTATTTATCTATATTATTAAAAGAGAAATATAAATAAGAAATAATCCTAAATCTTTTTACTCATTTACAAATCTACGTCAGTGAAGTAAGTAAGAAGTCTAACATTAAGTATTCTTTGTCTTTTCTTATTTTCTTAAATAATTTCCTTAATAAAATTCACAACAAATTTCATGATAATTTTAAACATAATGCTCATCAATACTATAAACCTTAATAAAGCAGAAAACTTCCTTCCATTAAATTCGTGGGTTGGTCTTTAAATATAGTGTTTGTTGCATTTATTCATTAGTCATCATTTCATAGACCTATTATATTAAAAACAAAACTAATAGCATTACTATATCCAGGGGTGGAGACAATGTGTAACAAGTGGAGTCAGCTGACCCCATTACTTAAAATAAAAAAAAACTAGATTTTAAGCCATGTAACCACGCGGGTTTTCATTTTTATGAACATAAATATTTATTTTCATTATTAGTGATGTTAATCATATATTTAAATATTTAAAAAATTATTTCAAACATGATAATTTTATACTTCACATGTTAATAACAATTGTTGTAATCGTTTCTTATTATATATTTATCTTCTTGGATTTACATCAGATTACTATATGCATGAAAAATAATGTTTAAAAATTATTTTATACTAAATTAGCAAACTTTTATGTTTATTTAGATAATATTGTATATATAGAAGTTTATATGTTGATTTTATACATGTGTTATATACTTACTAATGTTAACCTGTTCTGCGTATTATATTTTTAACATTAATATTTTTTTAGGAAAATAAAATAGATTAATTTATCCACTTAATACAATTTTACTATAATAATTTTTTTTAATATGATACATTATGATTTTATAAAAGATAGATAAAATATATAATTTTATTTTATTTTATGAAAGATAACTATATATATATTAATGTATAATTTATTCTTCACTAATTCGAAATTAGTGAAATATTTACATAATTTTAAAAGATAAGATCTTGTTAAATCTCTTTCAATATATATTTTGTAATTTTGAATATATTTATATTTAAAATAAAAAGATATCAAAAATATTATGATTAAATTAGTTACAAATATTTTATTGTTAAATTTAATTAAATATATATAGTAAGAGTTTCTAATGATGGTCCATTTTAAAAAAAAAAAAACACATGAATCAAAATCATGACTTCTGTTTAATATATAAGACTAGATTTCAACCCACGCAACCGCGCGGGTATTTGTTTTCATTTATTTTTTATATAAACATTTTTTTTTTACTTCTAAATTGGTATATATTATATAAGGTGTGTATATCGAAAATGATGATTAATTATTATATAGTATAGATTAATTATTGTTCGAAAATGATGACTTTATTATTTTTAAAAATAAACTATACAATTTTTAAAGTTAACATCAAAAGTATATAAATAATTAACTTATACTATTACAATATTAAATTATATAAGTTTAATTTAAACATGTATTTTATTATAATATCTATAAATCTAATGGATCATCTAAGTTTTATTAGCCCAATAAAAATTTATAGTAAGCCCAATAAATGTTATTAGTGAATCTAATGAATGTTATTAATGATTGAATAATGTAATGTCATAAATTCTATTAGATGGTACATTTTAAAATATCACACGTGAAGTGAATTCATGATTTCTCTTTTAATATATAAGACTAGATTTTGACCCGCGCTTTGGAAGCGCGGGAAAATTTTCATTGAAAATTTGGTTAATCCTTCTCGTTGTTCTCTAATATGATTAGACATGGATGCACAGTTTTTCGAATGCGTTTATTATTTGGTTGGTCGAGATATATAAAGTGTGTAGTTTGTTATGATGAATATTTTTTTCACATTTTTTGAGTTTTTGGATTTGTTTAGACATCAAATGTTAGGAATCCGTTAAAGTTTTAGGTTTAATACGGTTCCATTTGGCATTTAATTAAGGTTATTTTGAGATTACTTATAATTTTAGAACTAAATATTTTGAGACTCTTATCTATATGTAAAAAAAATTGTATTATTTTCTCTTAGTTTGGTTTTTGTATTTTAACTATCCCTAATTTGATTGTAACTAAGATGATATATTGTATATTTTCAAAAACCAATTGACAAAATGGTTTAAAATTTTTTTGATAAAGGTGGGCTTAGTTTACCGATTTTTTTTATTATTGTACATGGGCTTCTGAAGCTATATTGTATATTTTCAAAAACCAATTGAAGTTTTGGGCTTCTTTCTTGCTTTGTTGGCCCGGAATCAAAAATATTCTAATTAAATAATACTAAAATTTTGTGGTCTCACATAAACTTACCGACAGAAATAAAAAAAATCAGAAGTAATGTCTTAAAATATCATAAACTCACCGACAAAATAGTATCCAGATCTCTCTCAAGCGATGAATCTGGAAAATCTCCAAAACATCATCTTCTTGTCCGTTCGAAGAAAGAAAAACAATAGGATAGAGATCGATGGAAAAATTAAAAGACACAATCTGTCTAAAGAGAGTTCTTTCCAAACATGCATCAATCTACTTCTCGATCTGTAAGTTTTTTTTTTTGCTTAAAGATTTCTATAATATTAAATTATTTTGTTTGTGGTCTTGTACATATGATTTATTTTGACATGCAAGAGTATACCAGAATGTGTTAAAAAACTAAAGTTAATTTTTTTCTTTTCAGATTACTTTGTAAATTAATGGTCCGAAGACGATCTGATAAAAAAACGTTTCATTTAAGACAAAGAAACTCAGAAATCTAAGATCCATATATGAATATCTATTCAGGTAAATAGAGTTTCACCATTGATTTAAATATGCATTCGTATCACAATCATTGCGATAGTTTGCATGTCTGAATGTTGATTTCTTCGTTGTATTTTAGGATCTAACAAAAAAAGTTATCGGGTCAAACATGCTTATTAAGCACGGATCATTCGCAGGTATATCTCCCATATCTAACTCTTTTTAGTGAGACCGTATGTAATTCTTTCACTCTGTATAATAGTCAATTTTTTCA
>CAKOAT010303044.1:0-22975 GCA_932364175.1 Eruca vesicaria subsp. sativa
TAATTTACCTTATAAGCTCCTTCTGAAGTGCGACACCGTTTTTAGTTCTACGATGAGAAGTAGCACCAAAACCAGTAGTAACACCATAACTATCAGTGCCTTTGCCCATACTCTCCATAACCCAGTCACTGCTCGCCTTCACACCGGCTCTTGCCGTCTCCGACAGCTCCACCTTCACACCATTTCCAACGGTGGAGATTGCTGCCACTTGTCCGATCGTCAGAGTCTCTCCTCCAAGATTCACCACAGGCTTCCTAAAGTCCATAACCATTCTCTTCACTTCATCCAAATGGCTCCCTTTCATTTGATCCGCCGCAGCTCCCCAGTTGAGAGGATCCGCCGCAGCCACCGTAACGTTTTTCTTGGTCTCTTCACCGCATAACATAGCGTCGACGTTGTGTGATGATCCGTTAATCTCCATTTTGAATATTTAGTTAATTAAATGGAGGAGATTATGGAGGGATCTCTCAGGTGAGAGGGGTTTTAATATATATTTTTTGTTGGTTTAGGAGTTTGGTCCTGAGGGAAAGAGATGAATGAATGGTGGTTTAAATAAGGTGGCAGTGTTTGATGGTAGGTAAGCAAAAGAGATCTAGTTTTTTTTCTCTTTTTTTACTTTCTATAATGACAACATTAAAATATATACACCAAAAAAAAAAAAACATTTTAATATAGAGAAACAAAATGGGAATTAGTGAGAAATGAGTTGGTTGAGAAATAATTATGACCGTTAGATGGAGTGTGAGCTAGATTATCTAGTGGTGGGGATTATAGTTTGTGGATTTGGTTTAGAGCATTTGTTATGCTGAGATATTTAAAATAAATTTATCACTAAATGAGCATTTGTTATGCTGAGATATTTAAAATAAATTTATCACTAAATGAGCATTTGGTATCTCATAAACATCTCATGGATTTCATTTGATTTATTTTTTTTCATTATAAAAGAACTCCTTAAAATACTATAATTGAAATTACTCTAAGTCGAGAAAAAGAGATTTTCTTAACATGGTGGAGATTTTTGTTTATTCTCGTCAACATCACGGTCGTAAAATTAGTCGTGGCTGGTGGCTGAAGATACTTACATTTCGCGGTTGGTGAGACTGTGAGATTTCTTTTTTTCGTTCAAAGAGTTTGTTTTTTTTTTGGAGTAAAGCGTTTCATTGTGGTGGGAGTAGGTGTGTAATGTATGAACGTAATTGACTCAATTAACGTCCCCACAAATGGCCACCATAACACTCTTTCATTTCTTTTCAATTTTCTATAATTATTTTTGTATTTTGTTTCAGTTATAACATATTTCAAAGGATTTTGTTTTCATTTCAACTATCATGTTGTGTCTTTATATTCTTTTCTTTTATGTTTTGGTTTATTATTTTTTATGAACATGTGTATTTTCTATTTTGTTTCAGCTAACAATTCATATGCACTTACATAGTTACATTCAAAATATAGCGAGACATCTCGACAAAATGAAACTTAAGGTGTTTATTCAGAATGCATATACACCAATCATTAGGTGAAAATGTAAAATATTTTTAACACTAAATATAGATTCTTTACAATTTGACTCATTATAATCATAAATAATTCTAGACACAACGAATGTGAAAGTTTCATTAATCTTAATTAAGTTTGGGTATAGAATTTATGTGTATGATGATTCTTACGTGGAAAGATTTCCAACAAGAGCTGAGTGACGCAACACGCCGTTTGCATGACAAACGCAATTGCTTTATGTAAATACAATCTCCATTATTTTCCGTATGTTAACTTACCCTAATCTCAAGTAGCTAAAATGTATCAACGAGAATATTACATTGAATTTCTTTGTAATTGCCGCTATCAGATTGTTTAGAAGGTTTCAATTCTGTGCTATCATCATCACAAGAGTTTTTCTAATGGTCTTGATTTTCATTATTAGTTATATATATTTTCTTATCAAACCAAGGATGAATACACATGATTATATTTGTAGACTTGTAGTCTTGTAAAGTCTTAATTTTAATGTAAATTAATTAATTATATCCATAGATAGGATTGTCTTGAATATTTTCAGGGGGTGTGACTGTGATACAAGATATATAAATGTAAAACAAATAAATAAATGGTAAAGATGATATTGGCGGAAGAAGTGGTGGGTTGGTAAGGCAAGGCGCCTTCACTAAAATATGCATGTGCATGCATTTTTACTTCCATCGTAGCATGCGAAAGGCTCCATTTTATTTATACACATCTTTACTTTTCTGTTAATTTCGTTTATATGTTTTTTATTTTGTTAGCTTAACCGTCTAAGAGGTCTAGCAAATTAGCAAATAACTTGGGAATGCATTTGAATTTTAATTTGTTTGAAATAAAGGTTTACTGGACAATTTGAAAGATTTAGTAGGTATCAGTAATATATCTCGTTTTCAGCAGTTTTGCCTACTATTTAGGATAGAGTCCAAACGATGCAGGTGGATGTCGGCCAATGTGAAAGGAAACTTACGCAAATATCCGACTTTGATTTTGTCAATTTATCGGTTTACTCTCTCTTACTCTTTTTTATGATCCTGAAATTTTGTAATCTCCAACTCGTAATAATTTTGTCGTTAATATAAACAGTATCGTTTCAAAGATTTACGCGCATCGTCGTGATTTGATCGATAGTTTTAGAAAATTTTCATTAGTCTTTAGGTCTATAAAATATTTAGGATCCCACAGTTTTCAAAAACAAAAACCATTGGGTCGGTATTGTTCAGATTTGATGAAACTTATGAATAAGCACTTAAGACGTTTATAATACAAAAAGGCTATTACTGAAATCCGTAGACAATACGGTTAGTGTAAAATGCATACAGGACTACCATACCATTAATCTGGTTTAATTTGTCCTCACTTCTGATTCTAACTTCTAGTGAAAATGCATATTAGAAAGTAAAGATTATATATCTTCATTTCTGACACGTATTTAAAGTCAGAACACGACTCTATGAAGGTGTCTGAAGATCTTAATTCGTGTATGCGCATTTACATACCTAGAACTGTTAGAACAGCAGTGGTTAGTTGGGACTTAGTTTCTTATACGAAATATATCACAAACTATACTTAGCTATTATGTAAGTTACCACAAAAAAAAAAAAAATCACAATCTAGCGTATTCTGATAATTAAACAAATGTGCTATGAACGACCAATAAAAAAAAAGCGATATGCACATTATGACTGACACATTAATATGAACGACACAAACTTCACATATGAGTACATAACTTTCATATTAATTTGCAGTCTACGAACTAAAAGTACTCGTTCGGTTCTCCTACTTGGGTATCATTAAGCAGACCATCATCTCCATTGCTCGTTCTCCTAATACTTGCTTTGCCACTACAAGCAGTATCTACTTTTCCTCGTGTATGCCCAATTTGGATTGGAGAAATCCAATATCTATAGTTCCACATTTCCAATATCACTTCCTAAAGCATGATTCCAATAATAGTTTTATGAAAGGCTTTTCACAACAATGCTTTTTTCTTATACTAAGGGGTTGTATAGCTTTATATTTTTTTGTTGTAGAACTAAAACTGTAGATTTTTTTTGTTGTGGCTGTAAATTTAAAAAAAAATATAATGATCTACATATAAATTTCCTAAAGAAAAAAAAATACTCTAGGTTTAGTCTTTTTCACAGCAAAAAATAAATAAAAAGGAAAGAAAAATATGTGGTTTTATATTTTTTTGACAAACCATAACTGGAAAAATTTATACTCATAAAAATAATTTGGGTTGTGGAAAGTTTCTACAGCACTTGCTAATCATCCCTAAGTCTGAATAAATTGGACTCTTTAAATGAATAGATTGGTTGCTATATAGGTTAACGTTTGAATATTTAAGAATGTGGTAAATGTACAACAAAAACATTTATTATATAGAACATGTCTGGTCTCTATAACTAAATACTTGTCTTTTTTTATAAACAAACTTAAATCAGAATGAATTTCATCGATATATCGTATCATAACAACCCCGTACGTAATAATGTATTAAACGAATAAATTCCTGACCTATATTTGTTTTCAGTTTTTTTTTTCTGACATATATTCATCGTCCTTCGTGTAAACTTAATCATTTTCCTTTGTTTTTGTCATATTTAAATGGGTTATTATTCTTTAGAAGATTGTGATAAAATAACACGAAGGAAACTTTGATTGATATCTAAGGATGGAACTATAAAAAAACAAAAAAAGAATATTTGATGGATTATCATCAAGGAAAAGACAATCTTTAGAGGAATATATATGTATATAATTAAAGTTGTTAAGCGAATTATTTGGTGAGCTATATTGTTATTTTACTGATTTTTAGATGTAATGGATGTGTCATCGTTTTACTTAAGAAATTGTGGAAAGGGAATGACTTAAAATTAGGCCACCAAACAACCACAATAGCAAGGAACCATCGTACACCACTCGTCTCACCTAACCCTGTTTTCTTTCTTGGGAGCTCATTTAGGTCCCACTTTACATTTTCACCAAACCCCTTTCCACTTGCTGTCCAACAATTCAGTCACAACTTCAAAGTTCAAACACACAAACCTAATCAATGCACGTCATCGGATTAGATTATTATTAAATATATGTGTTACTCGTTGCGGAAGTTTAGAAAGAAAATGGATCCTGTAACATCCCCATCTCTGACACCACATTTTTAGCCCACGAGGTCCAATAAAACACAAGAAAACATAAGACTTCAATAACATATTAATAAGAAAGCCCAAGAACACTGAAATTTTTGTAAACCAAAATTCACATAAAGCTTCAACTAATGCAATAAAATTTAAGCATACCAATGTTATTGATTTCACATTCATTCTTGCCAGTGCATGTCACTTCGTTACTTTATACAACTGCAGAAGATGAAATTGCTGTCAAATAAAGTTCACAATCATATAAATTAACAATATAAGCGAACGACCTGGAAATGATCAGAGAGGGATCACTACATCACCACTGGAATATAAAAAAACTGTAAAGTTCAGATGCGTTACCATTAGAAAGAAGACAAAAGTTTAACTAAAGAAAAATATAACAAACTTGATCATGTAAACACACTTCTATAAATATGGTATTTGATCTACAAAACAAAAGCTATGGTATCTACTATCATAGAGAAAAAAACAAATGAAGAACTAAACTAATATATAAAATATATATATTTATTTATTTAGTTATCTTGAAAAAAATTGCCAACTTGTTAACGTTGATTATATTTATATGTATATATCAAAAATTTCTTTGTAATAGTATATAACTATTTTTATTTGGTCACTTAGGAACCAATATTTTAGTAAGTTCACATTCTTCCTTATCGTAATTACCACATAACATTGAATGCACTACGCGTCCATGTTTCTGTACTTAGATTATTATGAATTAATTATATGAAATAAGTAAAAATTGCCCCTGATATTATCAAACATTTTGCTGTCCTAGGCGAATGCTTCTTTTTTCCTCACCAAGGCACGGTCCTGAATATAACAGTGATAACTGAATATATCTTTCTCTTTGTTCCAAAATATATTTTATTTTTAAGAAATGGTTTAGAAAAAAAAGAGATAACATTCTAGGAACAGAAAATAAATCATAAATCATCCTTCCTACGATTGACTTTAGGGTTATGAAGACTTCTTTTGAAACACTTTTTTTTTTTGAAACACAAGGTTATGAAGACTTCATAACAACATTTATCCATATTTACCTTAGTTTTGACGTCTTCGGTTTTCCATTCACAAGCCGAAGAGTGCGAATGTATTTTCCTACCATTAATATGATGGTTTAACCGGTCCTTGTCAAAAAAAAATTTATAAGGCTTCATGAAATCCACAAGAACCGTGGAAATATCTCGTCCCATCATTTTTTCAGACAATGTCATAAAATCCGATAAAATCTTTACAGTGCATTGAAAAAGTGTAAGGAAGAAACATTTCAGTTTTTTTTTTTTTTATGAGAAAGAAGAAATATTTCAGTTCCTAGAAGCTGAAGTGATGTGGTATAAAGTATTGCCAAGTAATAATGAGAAAACACTTCTGGAATTTGTCGGATGGTTTAAGACTATAATTAAGCCCTTGTGCTTGGATCAAGTTCTAGTCATGAACTAAAATGATTTCAACGAAATTTTTCTTCAACTTAATAAATCAAAGACACAATAGAATCCAACATCTTTACACAATAAATTAGTTTGTCGGGATGTTCACACAGGAATAGAGTTATAGAGTCTTGTCCTGCAGTGTGCCTCAAAATATACAATTTGATCCAAATGATTAAATACAAATTCAGTTTTAACTAAATAAAACAACACTATTCGAATACAATTAGGTGTGAAACCTACAAGAAAAAAAAGAAAACGAGGAGAAGATTCTATCGTCTATTGGGAAAGGCAGAAAACATACTCCATTAGAATAATGCAAGAGGTTAAAAATAATATTAGTGATATAATAGTAATGCAAGAGATTGAGTTAGTTCATTAGCCGATGCGACAATGTTTTAGGAATACGATAAAACAGTTAAACACTCAGATCTCAGGTTTGTCTTAACTTTCCAAAACCCGGTAATGTCATCTTCTCAGTTCTCATTGACCATTTACTGGCTTTATAGGAGTATTGTAGATTTTATAGATGACTTTTTATAAAAAAATTCAAGGCAAAACTTTCATTTACTTTCCACTTCCAACTGATTCATAATTTTATTTTTATTTAAAAACTGTTCAGAAAATAATTAAATTGTAGAGTAGTTTTCTTACATTTTATCAACTACAACATATTCTTTATTAAAATAAAAATACATTTTTTATCTACCAAATTAGTCATATTACGTTCATTTAATTAATTACATTTATCTGATTATTTATATTAATCTATTAAATTTAAATTTTATTTTTAGCTATAACAAAATCTGCTGAAAAAACTAAACAATCTTACCAAAAATAAATTAAGACACTGATTAATTTTGTAATTAATAAAAGAATATTTTTATAAATTATTTATAAATTACTTTTATTATAAAACCAAAAAAAAATATTTATTATTTTTTATAAATTTTATTTTGGTCTTTATTATATTAAAATTGAATTAATATACGAATTATATAGGAAATTATATTATATTGTAAACAACAAAGTAAAATAAAAATCATATATGTAAAAAAATTACAATAATATTATATTTATATATTTATAAAATTAATTTATCTGCATGGAAGTACAAATTAAAGTCTAGTTAGTTATTATTTTAAATGAAAGTCATATACAGTATAACCTCTTTAAATTAATATCTCTATAAATTAATATAATTTCATAGCCCTAAATTGAATTTTGGTTCAACTAATATCTCGATAAATTAATAATCTCTATAAATTAATAAAATTTATAGTTTTGGTGTAGTCCCAACATTATTAATTTATAGAGGTTTCACTGTACATGGCAGTTGTTTTTAGTGGGGAGAATGTGAAACACTATTCATTCTAATCAGTTATACTAAAAATTATCTGAAATTAAACTCCAACAAACAACCACAAAAAAAAAAAATGTACTCTAAAAAAATATTCCCTCGTACAGATGCCTTATTCTATTATTGTGGATATTCTACAGACATTTGAAAATGATATTTTTTGTTTACATTTAGAATTAATATGATTTCATTGAGTTTGATAACTAACTCTTATTTGTATCCTTATCAAATGTTCTAAAATATCATATCCTGATAGCTGAAATAGAATTTCATAGCCATGAAAAGTGGATATATGTTTGTGAAAATAGGAAATAATTAAACCAAGGGATTTCTTTTTCAAAATCAGTATTTTACTTCTAATCAGTAATCAAGATCACCTTGGTCCCAAAAAGTATGCTCTAAATGACTTTTAATTTCTTTTTGAATTTATTTAAAGCTCTGATCACTCTTATAAAAATTATTGGACAGAACTAGCATTTGACCCTAATTGATATAGAGAAATCCTTAAATAAAATTAATTCGAATCTATCTACAAGATCATATAACTTGAGCATGGTTAAATTAACTATATCTTCAAATATTTTCACCAATTTATTTGCCAGTTGTTTACAACGTTTATCAATAATTTTGAATGCCTAATTTCTTAATATGAGTATGATAGCATGTACATTTTCTGTTTATATGATCGTTAATAAGAAATATTACAAACTGTACTCAAACTATTATTATCATGTCGATAACATTAATTACTGGACACCAAACCATTGGACATGGCGTTTGTGGGAGGCTTATTTTGGGAGTACCACCACGTGTGTCCCACTCATTTGAGTCACTACTAGTGTGTCGATTTATTGCTAACAGTCAACCTTTTCTTGGAAACTATTTAATGCAGATCGACGAAAAAGAGTATAAGTAATGTTGTTATTTGCTTCTACTTTTTTGGGGAAAAAACAATTTATAGTATAAAAACCGTTATGTAGTAAGGTTTAAAAACTCGTACATTGAGTTTAGACTTTGACTCGTACAAAATATATTTGCCTTCAGATTATTGAATATCAAAATTTAATTTAGAAGATAGCAGTTAAAACCGTTTGCTGTTTGTTGTGATTGACTGATTGTATACTATAGAGAGATAACATATTCATCAAGATTATATATATGCAAAACTGTACGTCACTATAAAGATTACAAAAATAATATTGTAGAATCTTTTTTTTGACATCAAACAGTTTATATTGTAGAATCATTATCTTTGAGATTGTTCTTAATATCATACTAGAGTTTTACCCGCACATCCGTACGGGTATATTTTTCATTTTATAAATTATAACTAAATTTTGTGAATATATGATTTATATTTTAATTTTAATTATATCGAATAACGAAATAGAGAAATGGTTATTTTATAATTTTTTTTTTTTTTGTAAGATCTTGTTAGATTTTTTCAACAGATTTTGTTATATTTAAATTTATTCATTATTAAAATCTTTATTAATTATTAAGATGTTTTGAAAATATTATATATATTTGACTTGTTAATGTAACAATCAAAAATGTTAATAAATAATTAATGATATGGTTTAATATGACTTCTAAATAGTAGATAAATTTGGTACTTCTCTTTTAATAGAAAAGATATGTTACAAGTAATTGATCATTAATATAATAAAAATATATTATATAATTGAAATATGACTAATGTTAAAAACAAATAATCCTAGAAACAGTATTTGTAATAATAATAAAAAAAAAAAATTATTATATCAAATCTACAATCATTTAGGCAAATTATAATTAACATGACTTAGAATCTATATATAAGATAACATCGAATATTATTTGAACAGTTTTAAAGTTTTACTTATCTATCATTTGACAAAATAAGTAATTATCTTGACCAAAATCAAATAAATAATAAAGTCAAGTATATATCTGAATAGTGAATACAACTGAATTTCCAGATGATCAATAATATCAATGAGATCCATATTTGGCCGTATGATAAATCAGAATCACGTAGTTTTAGAATATTATCGTTTTCATCTAGTTAAATAAACACTATAAAAAATTCTGAAAAACAGATCTGATGATTTAAAATCTGCAGAGAATGTCGTTTATTAAAATCCGGAAACACAAAACGAAACCATTTAATATGATTGATAACCCTTTACAACATGGAAAGTTGACCACACATCAATTGCGCAAGGATAAGAACCATTAGATTAAAATTAAAAACGATATGAACCGTTAGATGGAAGCTAGTAGAGTCCAAGTCCAAGATGGACCCCATATTCTGCCTTTAAGGCTTTAACCTCTATCTATCTCTTTCTCTCCCACTGCTAAATGCTATACAAGGAAGCTGCTCGCATTATTAAAAAAAAAACAAAAACACTTAACAAAGAAGAAACAACCTCATCATCTGTTCACACTCTCTCAAGAGTTTAAAGACAAGTTAGAGAAGTGATTAACTTTAGGTTCTGTCTCTGAGACCACATTCTTTTTTTTTTCTCTATCTACTTATAGCCATTTTTATGTAAAACTGTTAGCAAAAAGTGTTTCTTCCGAGCAGGGAGATGGTGAGAGACACTCTGCTTTTGTTGTGTCTGCTAGTTTCCACTTTTCTCTTCACTTCTTCATCTGCCCAATCTCCAGGTAATTGTCTGTTTTTGGAGCACTTTCTGATGTGTTCTTACTTGTAATGGATGTAAATATTTTTTTTTTTTGAAAGCTTTTTTTTTTCTAGATTGAAATGTTACAAGGTTTTTAGCAAAAAAAAAAAAAATTGCCTTTTAATAACAAACCTCAAGAGCTTTGGTGTTTGTATGTTTAGTTGGATTGAAGTAATAAAAAAATTGAGTATTTATGGGATTTGAAGCCAATTCTAAAATGAAGTATAATGAAACTTGTTTTTCAAAAAAAAAATATATATATAATGAAACTTTATTCGTTGTGGTTGTTGATAAGGGCAGGTTTTGTGAGTTTGGATTGTGGAGGAGAAGAGCCATTCACTGATGAACTTGGACTTAAATGGTCACCAGATAATCACCTTCTCTTTGGAGCAACAGCTACTATCTCTTCCCCTAACCAAACCAAAACACAGTACACAACCTTAAGACACTTCCCTGCTGATCAAAGAAAATACTGTTACACACTCAATGTCACAAGCAGGAACCGTTATCTCATAAGAGCCACTTTCCTTTACGGTAATTTTGATAGTAACAATGTGTATCCCAAGTTTGATATCTCCCTAGGGGCCACTCCTTGGACTACCATTGCCATCTCCGATGCTGCTGTTATTGAAAAGGCAGAGCTGGTGTTTCTGGCTACAAGTCCTAGTGTTAGTGTTTGTTTGTCCAATGCCACAACGGGGCAGCCGTTTATATCTACACTTGAGCTTAGACAGTTGAGTGGTTCAATGTATCTGACTGAGTATGAAGACAGGTTTCATCTGAGTGTGGCTGCAAGGATAAACTTCGGTGCAGAAACTGAAGATCCTGTGAGGTCAGTGTATATATATTGTTCATAATCTGTTTTCTTTGTATATACATTAGGCCTGAGATTTTGAACCGAACTGAACCAAAATTTTGGTTAGAAGTTCAGTAAGTTTCCGAGAAAACTTTGGTTTTTGGTTCGGTTCAGTAATAGGTTACTTTGGTTTCCTTTAAAAAAAGTTATACCCAAACCATACCAAAAGCCCGAAACAAACTAACCGAACTAACCAACTTTTGAACCAATTTAGCAGAATTTAACCGAATTTATCTGAATTTTTAACAAAATTAAACCAAAATCAAAAACTTCGGTAGGATTTTCAAAAACCAAACCAAACTTATTGCAGGTTAATTTTTGATGGGATTTTTGTTGAACCAAATAAGGCCGGCCCTGAACCATGCATAGTGAAACATGGCAACAGCCCCCAAAATTTGTGAAAAAAATTACATAGACATCAGCCACAAAAATAAATTTTAGACCTCCAAATTTGAAAAAAATAAATTTCACATAGACATTGCTACATGCCTCTAAAATCTCAAGGCAGGCCCAAACTAACAAAAAAACGAACTACCCGAACCGAATAACCTGCAGGCCTAGTCCACATTGTGGATTAGTTGATAAAATGAGTTGGTATTTGCAGGTATCCGGATGATCCGTACGACAGAATATGGGAGTCTGATTTGTTGAAAAAAGCTAACTATCTTGTGGATGTTGCTGCTGGGACTGTGCGAGTGTCTACCACATTGCCAATAGAAACAGCTGGCAATGACAAACCGCCAGAGAAGGTAATGCAGACAGCTGTGGTGGGAACAAACGGGTCATTAACTTACAGGATGAACCTCGAGGGCTTCCCTGGTTTTGGTTGGGCGTTCACATACTTTGCTGAGATTGAGGATTTGGCTGAAGACGAGTCAAGGAAGTTCAGATTAGTTCTACCTGACCAGCCTGACTATAGCAAAGCTATTGTTAACATCAAGGAGAATACTCAGAGACCCTACAAGGTTTATGAGCCTGGATACTATAACATAACCCTTCCTTATGTTCTGAACTTTCGTTTCGCCAAAACGGCTGATTCTTCTAGAGGACCTATTTTGAATGCTATGGAGATTAGTAAATATATTCAGAAGAGTGATGGTTCAGTAGATGGTGAGTTTGTGGGGTTACTCTTACTCTTAGTGTTGTGTTGTTGACATTTGATGACTCTGACTTGTATTGCAGCAACTGTTATGGCTAATGTGGCATCTCTATATCCTTCAACTGAATGGGGTCAAGAAGGTGGTGACCCATGTTCCCCTTCACCGTGGTCGTGGGTGGTTTGCAGTTCAGAACCACAACCAAGAGTTGTTGCTGTGTAAGGATGTCTATCCTAACGTATGTTTTAACTATGTTATGGTTCACTTATCTTCATATTGCTTGTTATAACTGCAGAAAGCTGTCGAATAAGAACATGACAGGAGATATACCTTCTGACTTGACAAAGTTAACTGGCTTGGTTGAGATGTAAGTGTACTTATCTCTTGTAGACTCTTGTTGTTTCTTTAGACTGTTATTGATGTTTCAACTCTTGTCAATGTCAGATGGCTTGATGGGAACTCTCTAACGGGTCAAATACCTGATTTCTCTAGGTGCACAAGCCTCAAGATAATGTAAGCAAAAGCAAAACACTCTGTTTTTTTTTGGGATTTTGTATTGTATATTAGTTTTAGTATAAAATGTTTTTTTTTTCTGTGTCAGACACCTCGAGAACAACAGACTAACCGGAAATATCCCATCGTCGCTGTCAAAACTCGCAAATCTGACGGAACTGTAAGCTTACTTTAGACTTCTCGATATTGGTGGAAATCATTTGTATCCACCTAACCTGCATGAGTGTTTGCAGGTACCTACAGAATAATAAGTTAAAAGGAAAAATACCATCAGGCTTCAAAGACGTGGTCTCGAAGTAAGTATCTTGTCCCATTCTTTAAACAGAAGTAGTTCCCTAGTAGCTTATGTATTCTTCTGTCTTTGTGTGTGTTTTGCAGCTTCACTGGTAACATAAACCTTAAAGAAGGTGGAGGAGATACAGGGAAGAAGCTAGGTATCATCATTGGTACATCAGCTGGTGCTACTTTATTTCTTATTGGTTCTATCTTTTGTTGCATCTGGATGTGCAAATCGAACCAGAATAACAAGAGGAAGAAAACTTCAGGTATAATTGCCATGTTCTTACAAAACATACTTGTTTTCCTTGTGTATCGTATGACTTATGTTACTTACCTTGGTTAATTTCAGCGGAGTTAACGAACCTTCCGTTGCATGTTCAAAGAGCATCATCAACCCTGAGTGATGCACATGGAGACGCTGCACAGTGCTTCACACTATATGAGATAGAGGAAGCCACAAAAAAGTTTGAGAAGAGGATTGGTTCAGGAGGTTTTGGGATTGTATACTATGGGAAAACAAAAGAGGGGAAAGAGATTGCTGTGAAAGTTCTTGGGAATAACTCTTACCAGGGAAAAAGAGAGTTCGCAAACGAGGTATACATATTCCTTAAAACCTATCTCAAGTATTGAGCTTTTTCTTTTTGCTTAGGATGTAACTCGAGTTTGGTTATGGTTTGTTTTCAGGTTACATTACTGTCAAGGATACATCATAGAAACCTTGTGCAGTTTCTTGGTTATTGCCAAGAAGAGGGAAGAAACATGCTTGTGTATGAGTTCATGCACAACGGAACTTTGAAGGAGCATCTCTACGGTAACAGAATCAGTTGGATTAAACGGCTTGAGATAGCTGAAGATGCAGCCAGAGGTCCGTGAAGTGAACCTTATTACAAAAACAGAAAAGAGTTCTTGATCTCTTATAAGTATCTGATTGTGTTGTTGTGTAGGGATTGAGTATCTACACACAGGGTGTGTTCCAGCGATCATACACAGAGATCTCAAGACAAGTAACATCTTACTCGATAAACACATGAGGGCAAAGGTTTCAGACTTCGGTTTGTCCAAGTTCGCAGTTGATGGAAACTCACATGTCTCCAGCATTGTCCGTGGCACTGTTGGTTACCTAGACCCCGAGTACTATACATCACAACAGTTAACGGAGAAGAGTGACGTATACAGCTTTGGAGTCATTCTTCTTGAGCTTATATCAGGCCAAGAAGCCATATCTAATGAAAACTTCGGTGCCAACTGCAGAAACATAGTCCAATGGGTTAGTTAGTTAGTTAGTTAGTGTCACTCTTTGTTCTTTCAGTCCTGTTTTTTCGGTTCTTGATTATTCGGTTTATGTAGGCGAAGATGCATATAGACAACGGAGACATCAAAGGGATCATTGATCCAGCACTAGCCGAAGACGACTACAGTCTCCAGTCAATGTGGAAGATAGCAGAGAAGGCGTTGTTATGTGTGAGACCTCACGGCAACATGAGACCGTCCATGTCAGAGGTGCAGAAAGATATTCAAGATGCTATAAGGATTGAGAAGGAAGCGTTGGTAGCGAGGGGAGGAGGCTTCTCAGATGAGTTTTCTAGAAGCTCTGCGCATTCGTCGTCTCTCAACATGGGAATGCATGACTTGGCTAGTTCTCAGAACTTTGTCTCCATTGATGAGTCTGTCTTGCAGCCAACAGCTCGGTAGTAGCAGGATTTGGCTTTTTGTACAGATGCATCACTTTCACTCATGTTTTTCTTTTAACCTTTTGACTGGTTTTTCTATACTATTATTATTGTGTTCTAAGTAAACAACAAAGCTCAGCTTCATAAATGTTGATCAGAGTTTGAGCTTAGTCAATAGACAAAAGAAGCAAAAGCAGTTCATAATACAGCTTAGAGGGAACTAAAAACATGTCTACACAACGAAAAACTTAAAACGAGAATGAAACAACAAGCGAAAATTAAAGACAACAATGATAGTTTTTCTTTTGCTCTTACTTCAGTTATCACTTCTGACTCTTCTTGAGTAACACACCAAACTTCTTAAGCATACTCCCATTCTTCTTCTTCGGTGAAGACAAATCATCATCTGTTTCATCCCTATAAGGAGACATCATGTTCACATTCCTCCTTAACGGACTCTCCAGCGATCCTGTTCTCTCCACATACTTCCCATTACTGTTATTGTTATTATTACCACCAGAGAGCATAGACGCTGCAGCTTCAGCTGCTTTCCTCCACTGATCACACTGCACCTTAAGTCTCCTAAGCTCAGCTTCTAGTTCTGTGTTAGTGACTTGTGCTGCTCCTAGCTGTTCTCTTGCGTTTTCAGCTCTCTTCACACTCTTATCTGCTTCCTCCGTTAGACTTCCAAGCTTCTCCAAGGCCTCTGCAATAGCCTTGTCCTTCTCGCTCTGCATCTTCTCCATCTCGCTCCTTAGACTCTCGTTCTGTGACATTACACTCTGCAGCTCCATCTCCTTGTCCATTAGATTGGCTCTCAGCTCCATCATATCAGATTCCACCTTCTTGAGCTCGCTGTTCTCTAAGTTTACTTCTTCTATTTCTTTGATTTTCAAGTTCAGTAACTCGTTTTCATCAACTAGTATCCTCAGCTTAGCTTCTTTATCCATCAACCGTTCATGCAAAGCATCTCTTTCAGCTTTGGTTTTCTTCAGTTCTTCATCTAACTCAGCCTCTCTCTGCGCATATCCGGATTTCACTTCCTCCACTTGCTCATAAGCACTTCGTATCTGCAGCGTGCTCTGGATGTACTCTTCGTGATACCTTCTCTCAGTTACTTCCACAGCAGACTTCAGCTGGCTAATCTCCTGTCTCGCTACGTTTATCTCTTCTTTGAGCTCTTCCACTGCTGATGAGTCCTCTTCGTTAGTGTTGTTACCTCGTTCTTCCTCCAGCTGTCTCACAAGCTGCTCTAGCGACTTCACCTCGGATTTGGACTGCTCTAGCTCGGTTGTAAGGGCATTACAAGCTTCAGACATCTTCATCCCATCTGAACGTAACATCTCTAGCGTCAAGTTAGCTATCTCTAACTGCTTCTCAGTTGCTGAAACAATCTCATGAGCTCTAGCTTCTCCTTCCTTTGCGTCATACAGTTCCCCTCTGAGTTCCTCAACAAGAGATAGCGTCTCGTTGAGTTCCATCCTCAAGTTTTCAACTGACTCAGACTCAGAGAGCTGCGCTTTAAGTTTCTGGACCTCGTTCATTGCAGAGGCTAGCGCAGCAGAGTCCATGGCGTGTTGTCTCTGCATTGCTTCGAGTTCAGACTGCCACGCTTTGTCTCTTTCTTGAGAGAGCTTGCGAAGCTCATCGATTCTCGAGTCCTCAGAGGCATTGATCTCCATTAACTGCTGTTTTGTTTCGTTTGCTTCATCTTGAGCTTGTTTCTTATAAGCTTCAGAAGCGCTTAGCTCTTCCTTTGCCTTCTTTAGCTCCTCTTGAAGCTGAGATAACTGAGACGCCGCCACTTCAGGTGTTCCCCATGTTCGCCTCTTCTGAATCTTGCATGCATAAGTAACAACAAATACAGAACAACTCATACATATCAAGTAACAAGCCACAATACTCTAATAAACAGTACAAACTATTGTTTTAGAATCAACAACTTTCAAGGTTCAGTTAGTCGCTGTAAGAAAGAATACATAGACAAACATCAAACACCTAAGAGACGCATCAAACAAATTCAGGTAAAGGTCCAAAACTGATACAAATGTGCGTCAAAGCATATAGGTAATGGTCAAGAAAAGTAATTTGTGAAGCTACTAGTACCTCATTTACAGGTGTCTTAGGAGAACGGCGATCAGCAACTACTTTCGGGCTCTGAGTTTTGGGCGTCCTGATTTTTGGGTTGGGAGATGAAACAGGATCAGCTTCTGCAGTCTTGAGCTTACGAGCAGTTCTAGGAGTTGCTGTAGGAGATTTCTTCTGAGGCACCTCTAAGGATCCTGGCCTATCATAATCAACAATGAAGCTACAACGTTAACAAACAAAAACCACAACCAACAATGAAATGACCATAGCAAAAACCGTCAAAGAACAGAACAGGGAAAGCTGTGGACAATAGTGAGGATTACAATTATCACCTCTGCTTTGGAGTCTGCATTGCTTGGGATTAGAGTTTTGAAAACACTCCAAGAACCTGGTAAAAGAAGGAACTGTGTATGTGTGAGAAAGAAGCAAGAAACACACACACGCACAGATCTTGTATTATAAGATTATCATATAAGCAGCATATACAACAAACTCAACCAAAGTGCAAAACTTAAGCAAGTATACAAAAAGAAGACCTAACAAACTGAAACTACAAAAAATACATTAGCTTCAAAGAGACTCCATTTGAAACTAACTACCACTACCACCAAACCAAGGCAACAAGACAAACAAACAAAAATAAACTGTTCAAAGTCAAGATAAGTTTCCATCAAATGTGATATAATCACAAAGATAAACCCAGTTACAAGCAAAGAAAGTACATTTACTATTCCCACATAAAATCTTTTTTAGTTGTCAAGTCAGTTTTTAGTTTTTATTTTATTTGTCTTCAAATTTTGGAATCTTTTGTGGGAGAAAATAACATTATCTGTCATTTAGTTAACGGTGGGTTCTGGTTTTATTAGGTGTATTTTCCCCCAAAATAGAATATAACAGATCTTAAAGAAGAGAAAAACCGAGAACAAATATGAATTTAAGCCACAGAAAATATTTTTTTTTCAAAAATCTTTCTTTCAAAAACAACAGAGAAACGCTTTCCTTTTTCCTGGAAAAATATTATTAAAAGTTTTTGGCTGAATCTTCAAGCTTAATAACAACACAAAAACAAACATATGTCTAAGTAAACAAAATAATTAACCACACTCTAAAAGATTTACATTTTCTGCAGCCTAATAATGCTTAAAAAGCTGATAAAACCCAAGAAACTGAAGGAAAATTTTTAGGTATTTAAAACACATCAAAAATGAAATCTTTTGAGAAAAAGATAGAAACCCAATTAGTCTGTGAGAGAATCATTTGAAAGCTAACTCAAAGTTGGAATGTTCATCACCTGCAAAACTGAATCTTTAGCTGTTTCCCTCTTTTTGGTCCAAAATGCTCAAAGAAGAGAGAGAGAGATCGGAGAAGCCAAGAAATAGAAAATAAGAAAGGACCAAACTTTGAAGAGTCTTTCAGACCAATTGAGCTTCAGACATAATCTTCTTCTTCTCTCTTTGTCCCTAGTGTTGTTCTCTTACTGGACTCTACTCGTTTCCCCAAGTCTTTCTATTTTTTTTTCCACTGAACTGTCTATTTGTTTACATTAATATCCAGAAAGAGAAAATAGAGACCTGTGCAAGAAAATTAGATTAAATCATGATTTTACCCCCGATAACTTTTGCTATATTTCAAAATAGTCCCTCTTTTGTGTACCCCTTCTCTTTCTGACCTTGACTGATATATGAGTTGTTTAGAAGTACTCTTAATAATTCCTTAACTTAATATTAATTCGCCAAAATTGTTTTTTTCTTTAATTTGCATGAACAACCTAGTTTTGTATGTTATGGAGATAAATAATTTAATTTATCTAAATGATTTAAGCTTGAATGGTGACTTCAAAACCTACTTTACACCTTTCATGTTGTTAGTGTGCCTTAATGACACTGCTTCTCGAACTAGTGATTGTTAAAATTGTTTTCTTTTTACTGTCTAGTTTCAGATTTTAATATCCAAAAAAAAATCTAGCATAATTAAATTACCCCCAAAGTAACACATTATCGGTGAATCAAAGTTAATAGTAAAGCTTTCGAAGAAATATAGATACAAAGAGTAATTCAACAAAATTATTATTCAGTGACTTTGTTTGAGTTTTGTGCGTCAGAACTCTGCTTTCCTATCTCATGTGCAAATTTATGTTAGCTATCATCCATTTGAGCTTATAGTAAATAGTCGTCTTAAAAATACAAAAGAGGACTACGTAGACATATATACAGTCACTGTAGCATTGGACTAAACAAAAGTAATGTAACGGACATAACCTATCTATTAGTGTTGGTGATATATGAATTTGAAAAAAAAAGAGTATATTGGAAACCCGAGTAGTTTTACATTGATGAATTTTAAAAAAGAGTTTGAACCACTTAATTACAAAAAAAAAACAGAAAAGCAAGAAACTACACTCAACACGAACAGAAGCAACAAAATTTCCAATGTAAAATTGTCATTGTGTCTGAAGGCATTGTGTAGTCTACCAATACAATATGTAGGAACATATTTTATCACCTTGATCATTAAGGCATTAGCTAGACTTTCAATTTTTCTTCTCTTTTATTGAACATTCTTCTCTTTTTTTTAATAACTTTGTTGAACAATATTCATCTTTGAATATTCACATTGAAAGAATACAGTTCTCATGGGACTGATACTTGATAGTTGCATCAAGTTTAAATAAACGAGGAGTTAAACAGTAAAAAGATGTCCATATATGAAGTGAAAGAAAGTAGTAAGACAGTAAAAGGCTTTCGACGCGCCAGTCACGTGACATTGTTCGGCTTCGTATGTGGCTACTTAATTCCCAACGGTAATATTACGAGTGACAGGCCCCCTATAGTTTTCTAATTATATTTTCTATTGTTTGAATAAATTAAGACTTAGGATGCATTTCTATATACTATATAGTTTTTAGACTTCTATCTTCTACCTTTTTTCTAAAAAGATACACCTAATCCCTCAGGACAGTTTTTATAGAGTTTATCTGAATCGTATTATTCTCACAATGCATTAAACTTATTTCATCTAATAACATTAAAATAAAATAAAAATTAATCTATCAAATTAAATTCATAAACAAAATCAACTCCACTATAAATATCAAACAGTTAAGTTAAAATAGACTACCACTGATCCAACAACCACATATGATATAACTGCCGTTGAAAACAACAAAAAGTGGACACTGGACTCTTATTAAAATCATGGACTAGCTTATTTTCTGATTTAGGTTTTGAATTTTGTACACTTTGATGGAGTAGTGCTCATGTAAGTTAACAGATTAGGTATTTATTATTTATGTTGGTTAATAATATATAATAGTAGTTTTGGGAGTCCATGCATTACTGTTTTTATCTTATCGGGGATCCTAGGAATGCCCAGTTGCCACCGCAATAGGTTACCGGGATATAAATGCAACCTGCATATTTATTTTATACATATATACTAACTATATGGTCGTAGTGCATAGTTTTATTATATGGACATTTGATATCCCCAAATTTTGGTCGGTCCACGTCCCTCACATTACATTTAAAGAGTTTATTGGGACTATTATTCCATGTGCACATGCTGCTTTGACGCTATTGACTTTGACAGTCCATATCGAAATTAGATGATCTATGACCAAAGTGTCTAAGCATATTATATAGATAACCGATGAAAACGGGCTACCTTATGTGAGTACAATTATTATGTAAATTCAAATAGCTAATAGACAAATATATTTGTTTGTATATAGTGTGTACACTATAGATGATTGAACCCAGACAACTCAAACACGAATATGATCAGCTTAGTTGACAGAACTGATCACCATACAAAAAAGACATTTTCTAGCGATACAAGTTGTATGTAAAAACATTTTCAGGATCATAAAAGGCGTGTCATAATAAGAAGTTCTTAAAGTTATTATTCAGGATTCCATCTCAGTCATTTTAGCAATTCCATACTTGGATAATATATGGACACCGTTGGATCATGTCTTATGAACCCGTTATGATCGGATGCGCATGGCGAAACACTTGTGCATGTGTAGTATTTAAATTAGTCTAAGATTCATAATCATGTTTAAAAACGTGTTGCTTCGCTTCGAAGATTCATATTCATTTTAATATAATTAAGTTCTATCCTTTCAATTTCATGTGATTAGAAAGTCCAAACCAACAAACAACTTGCAGTTCACATTAGCCATAATCAAAAGAGGTAATTAAGATACGCATTGCGGTTGTTTTTCATGTATTCCGTGATAAAATACCAATAGTATCCATGCATGCATGTTTATCACCGATCATGTTCCGACTCATTCACATTCAAAATCCGAACAGTATTTTTTTTATTATCTACTTTAATTTGAAAAAAGGAAATAAGGACTAATTTGGAGGATATAAGAATATAAAAAAGCAAATCAGGTGCTAAAACGTGTTCTTGTGGGAAAATTGAGACGCCAAAGCATAACCTTGGAACAATCTTGCGCCGGAAGTCCCTTCAACTTTGTATCATCCTCCAAAACCACTTGCTTCACATATTTAATCGAATCCTATGCATAACATAAAAAAAATATTATAACAAAGTTATCAAGGCTATAATCAACATATTGTTGTGAAAGAATATTTTCACTAAACGTAATGCCCATTTCAGCTAATGATTATGGAGTTAGTTGCTTTGAATAATTTAGCAATAAACACTTAAATGACATGTGCTAGTTTACCAACCCATCCACTTTCAAACTAGTCTTCAAGCTCTATTCATTCATTTCCTCAAGCAAATGTTAAAGAAAATAAATATATAGAATTTTGAAGCTCAAGTTAATTACCTGTTTGGTCCCTTCCACAGAAGAAGGACGCCCCCATCTCTCAGGGTCCCAAAGTATGGAACTATTGAAAGCAAAGCTTGATATATGAACCGGAGGTTTTGTCTCTGTCTCATTATTAATTTTCCTCAAATGCCACCCCAAAACTTGTGAAGATTCACAAACCGGCCCCTCTACTATCACTCGTTTCCTATTAGCTGATAGCAACGCCATTGGCCAAGTACCAAACACCCTGCCAGAGTAAACAGTTAAAAACAATTTATAATATGATGATTAAAGCAAATGTAGTTAGAGGTAACACTTCATGTAAATTTACATACTCGATATCTCTAATCTCATCGAAAAATTCAAGATCATAGATGTTGTTGAGCCCCGCGAAATGAACTATCCCGCTTAGTTTGTGATGTTCAATGTGTCTCAACGCTAGGTTTCTCTGATGATCAAGCTCTGCTTCTAGGCTCGTGAAGTTCTCCTTGAAGACTATACGTCTATACATTAGACCAGTCTTTCTTAACATGGTAGATGAAGAGTTTACGTCAGCTTCCGAGTGTTTCTCCACGACTATCCATAGTAAAGGAGGTGGGACTAGCCTCAAAGTATTGGCCATTCTTCTAAGAAGAACGTTTTTGTAACGATCTTTGGTCATTATTGGAGTTACAACAATCACTAGACCTCTTGGTGTCACTTCATCTTGTGTCTCGGAGAGCGATCTGTTTTCTGGCTCAGCTTTTCGTGACTCTGAAGGAGCAGGGGCTTGGACTTGGGAATTGACTAAGGCTTTATCAGCGAGGGAGTTGGGTGTATAGGTAGAGTTTTCAGAAGGTTGGGGAGGAATCTGAGACTTAGAGGTAGTAGAGGGGTTGGTTTCGAAATTAGAGAAAAGTGAGGACTTACCAGCAGGAGCAAAGCCAGTGAAGAAACCCATTACAAAACATATAGAGAAATGAATTACAGCTTTTTTCCATACTTGAGTTTTCTTCTTTGATCTCTCCAGAGATCCCATCAGGTTCCAACCTTCTGTCTAAGAAAGAGTTTTTTTCTTGAGTGATTTTCTTTTGTTTTTATTTTTGGGAAGAACAATGTTTGAAGAGTATCGATATATAAGACTTTTATAACATTTGTATAGTTTTTATTTTTGGTGTGTGATTGAAACTGGTGAGCTAGGGTGGTAGTATTTGATGTTTGGTGATTGCTTGTGTTGGTTGTGTTCTGCAACAACCAGTTGTTGGGATTGGAACTTATTAGCTGAAACATGTTTGGGAAATAAAAGAAAATCATTGCTAATAGCAAATATATTAAAATAAAAACTTTGCTTACTAATGAATCTTAGTGCTACTAACTCTTATTGTAGTGGTTGCGATGAGTATGGTTATGATCAAAATAGGAACTTGTCATTTTGTAAGATATATAAATTTTGGCGGTTTATATATATGAAGCAGTTGAATAAAAAATGAGATCGCACAAACTTATCAACCATTACCGTTTGCTTGAGATACAAGTTTGACCACACATATTCTCATA
>CAKOAT010303155.1:0-22917 GCA_932364175.1 Eruca vesicaria subsp. sativa
TGATTCTCAACGTAATGCTTAGCTACCAAATCAGGAAGCTTCGTTGTGTTAATCTTCGCACACCCAAAAAGGAAAGTTAACTTCTCATCGCAAGTTACTATCTTTGTCTTCTTCTTATTCTTAGCCTTTTTCAAAGGGACAACGTTTAGCTCACGGATGTACTTCCTCACAATGTTTGTAACCTCGTACTCGGAGATCTTGTCGGTTGTGTCGTTACCAAGTGACTGTAGAAAGTCTATTAGATTCTTCGAGCCCCATCCGACAAAGTTTAGACTTTTGGGTTTTTTAAACCTCTTTTTGCTCAAAGGTTGGGACTTTACTATGTGATCTTCCATTTTTATGCTCTGTGAGGTTCAAAGGTTGAAACTTTTTTGATAAAGGTTGAAACTTTATAAAAACCCTATTTTGAGGAATTTGTTGTGGGAATGTACGTACCTGGAGATGGGTTTTACGGGAAGGTTAAGCTTCGGTGGAATGTTTGATCCGGAGGAGGAGGAAGAGACGGTGGAAGAGAGAGAGGAGTGGCGAGTGACGCAAGGCAGTGACTGGGACTGTAGTTGGAGTGGTGAAGAAGATGAAAGAGTTTTTGCGGTATTTTGTTTTTTTATTTGATTTAATTTTTTTTTAATCCGATTTGTTTTATTGGGTTTGGTATTGGGCTTGAGCCTTAGTCTTTTTGGAAAGGATGAAGCAGCGGGAGAAAAACAGCATTTGGTTAAGGAACTTTGTGATTAGTTTTGATTGTGTACTCTTAGGGGGTGGTATTGGATTAAGGAATTTGAAAGAATTCACAAGTAATAACTTTTGCAGTATTTTAAAAGAATTTATGAGAATTTAATGCAGTTGTCTAATTATTATGTTTACTTTTATATCATGGAATTTAAAAGAATGCAAATACATTTGATGGAATACAACGGATTGTATTAACGCTATGAACTAAGGATAACAGAAAAAAGAAATTTTGACCAAAAAAAAACAGAAAAAAAAAAGAAAACAAAGCTAGTAGTTTTTTTTTGAGAAAACAAAATTAGTAGTTAATTCTTGGGAAAATTATACCTTGAGAAGTGATAAATATACAATGATTTATATACGAGAAGTAATCTAAAAGGGTTATTTAAAAAAAGATAAGAACTATTTTATAGGAATTTTTATGATATGTGGTTGATTAGAATTTATAGGAGAGGATATATATTGCTTTAAAAATGATACATACCATTCTGGACAACAAAAATGAGAATTGTAAGAACACGATTCATGTTTAAGAATATGCCAAGGGCTCATGAAGATACGGTTCAGTTGTGACAAGATTGATGCATGCAGGTTGCATGTCAAGGATGATGCTTGATCAATGATGATGGATTGAGTTCATCAACACTTGATCGTCTCCGTTTTAAAAATAACAATTCCCTTCATAAACGCTAGAAATTGATTCTTTGTATTTTTACATTACATTTCCATTAAATTCCTTTCAAATAACATCCCTATCAAATCTACGAAATATTGAATAACACTAGAATTTAAATAAATTGATAAACTAGAATAACACCTGAATTTGAAAGAATTGATAAAACAGACAATTGAATAACAGTGGAATTTAATGGAAACCATAATTCCTTCCAATTCTATCAAATTTCTTGATCCAATACCCTAGCTTCTTTTGGATCATTCCCTTGTGTGTTTCAAATTTGTTTCTATAAACTTATTCAAACAAGTCATTTGTTTGTTGTAAAATATAGTTTTGCATTTTTTTGTAATATAAAATTGGCATTTTCATAGGTGACCAAACAATCTTGATTAAAACAGATCACATTTGCGTAGTTTTTATTGATTGTTTCCATTTATTTATTTAAAATGTGAAATCGATCGTGGTGTTATGTTTCTGTAAAGACTGGTGGTGCAGATCAAATCCTGATGAAACTTAAATTATATCAACTTCAAAATATTTAGATGTATTTTTTCTTTCCAAAACAACATGGTATAAACATGTTTAATGATATGAAACACTTCTTTTGTTGATTAATCGAAAGTATTGGCTACATCCGCGACTAACTAATAATGGTTCATGAATCATGCTTAAAGGATCTCCACAAGATCTGCACAAGACGTGTTACAATCTATTATGAAATTTTTATACATGAAGATATATAATTCTAGAGTTTATTAAGAGTGTGACTAAATGGAACTTCAAACGTTAATAAAGTTAAAGTAGATAAAAGTCCAGAGTTTATTAAGAGTGTGATTGAATGAGACTTCTAACGTTAATAAAGTTAGAGTAAATAAATTTTCTTCTCAGTTCTTCTGTCTTTTACCAATCAAGATAAATTTATTTTCATCTCATTCACGAGGAAAGAAAAGAAAAGTGGAGTAATATAATTTTTTGATCAAGTAAGAGAAAAAATTTACGCAATGTTTCGCTTTTATTTTGTTCCTATTCTAACTTTTACTTTTTCACTCTTTTAGTCTAATTAATTAATACCAATCAAAGCCTAAATAATATACAACATAGATGAAATCAATAATGGCTTTTGATGTCCCAACTTTTATAATGAAGAAGATGTTATATTAACAATTATAATACACGAAGTATCAAAGGACCATATTCTGTCTTACATCTTCTTCCAATATTTCTTCTCTAATCATTCTTCTAGTTATGAAGTTATTCTAAGCTCAACTATCAAGTAACGATGTTCGTTTGCAATTAAAAAAAAAAAGAAATATATTGACAGCTAAAGCTAAAACCAATTCATTGCTAACATATATATTTGTTTGTTATATCCATTCTTCATATCCGGATTAATCTAATCTTAGGAAGACATGGTAAACTTCAAACAGTAGTATAGTTCATCACCAATCATTTTGAATTATTATCCTTTATATTCTGCATATTCGGAGGAATCTAATCTTAGGAAGACGTGGTAAACTACAAACAATAGTATAGTTCATCACCAATTATTTCGAATTATGATATCCTTTCTATATTTGACATTGGTTGACTTTTCTTATTAATATATAGCTTTTCTTTAAAATAATAGTTGTTTGTGTCTCGTGTTTCTGTAATCACTTATCAAGAAGATAAAGTGATTGTTTGTTGAAAAAAAAAGTGATTGTATGTCTAACGTAAAAACAAGAAAATAAGCAAATTTGCTATGTTTTATGTTCTAAGTTACTCTCCTAATCTTATCTTAAATGAATTTCATAATTTTGGTTCTCCTTGTGGTATGTTTGTAGTAGATGAAGCCATTAGAATCTCATTTATGGTTTTCAATATAGTAAGATCTTACAATTACATTAACCTTGCATAGTATATAATTTAATATACCATTTTAATTTTCGTATTTAAACAATATCTTTACAGTTTTTAATTAAATGGTCATTCCCTATCACAGTTACGTAATACAAGTCTACAAGCAATCAATCATAGTAGTTTTCACGCCGTAGATCTTTTGTAAAAAATTTCTTCTTTAATTCATATAATTTCACTTTTTTTTGGGGATTCAAAACACATACCTCCTAATATAGAAGAATTAATAAACCTTTAGTTAAACTATTGGACTAAAAGGATTTTCACAAGGGGAATAAATTATCTGCAACACTTAATTGACAAGTAAATTTTATAATCTAACGCCAAAAAGGAGAGGAGTTTTAATAATGGTTTACAATATCCATAGAAAATTTTGCATTTTCTCAAAAAATAATAATAATATGCATGCAAACATTAGACCTGTTCATCTTTAACTTGAGTCTAAAATATTTACAACTTACTATGCGTTATATATACTGTAAATAACAAATTTATTAATATATAATTTATTGATACATATAATATTCAAAAATATAATATATTCTTTAATCTAAAATTCTAGTTCAAAACTACTAAAAATAAGTATGTAATACAAATGACAATTTGAAAAATAAAATAAATTATTATATTTATCCAGTATGTGTGAAAAATAAAGTATGTAATACAATTTGACAATGTGAAATATGTATCATTAGTTATGTAAAAATGAATAACGGGAATTGTAAAAATTTATCTTACCAATAAAAAGTAGAAAAAAAATTTATGATAGATCTAAATTTTTTTTTGTCACAAATATATAATTTAAAAATAAAAATGACCAAAATAAATTTAAATATTTTATCAAAAATAAATAAATATATATATTTATACTCTTTGAATTAACTATTCATAAATCTTTTTGTTTAGAGTGAGAGTAGAGTTTTGAAGATAGAATTTCAAAAAAAAAAAAATTTAACAACTAAAATTTACAAAAAAAAAATGTTATTTTGATAATTTTAGTTTTTGAAGTCAATTTTTGTGATAAAAAGATGTATCTTTAGAGAATTGCCGTAAAAAGTAAGAGGAAAAAATATAGAAACAAAAGTAAAACTAAAATTTGAAAATACTAGCGATGAAATAAAAATAAAATTGAGTGAAATAAAAGTCCAAAAAAGGTTGCGCAGTGGAAACAAATCCGAAAGAAGGAAGAAGGAGAGGTTTCCGTTGTGGAGTCGTAATCCAATAGACTCGACTCATCTCCGTCACCAGACGATTCTCAGATCCTTCGATCCGGCGCCGTTTCATCACTTCTCCGCCTAGAAACTAAAAGGTAAAGCAGCTCTCTCTCTCGATTAGTTTCCAGATTCGTTTCATCGAAATTGAATCGATCCTTACGTACGAATCTTCTTATAGGAAGGAAAGCTCCCGAAGTCGCGTAATCGGATCCGATAAACGTAGCTTAACGTCGTTTTTAACGGTTTTGGATTTAGGAATGGTTTCGATCGCTGTGTGTTTGTTACGTAGCTAACGGCGTTTTAACGGTTTGGATTTAGGAATGGTTTCGATCGCTGTGTGTTTGTTACGTAGCTAACGGAGTTTTAACGGTTTTGGATTAGGGATGGTTGTGTGTTTGTTACGTTAGCGAGACTTAGGGATTCACAGATAGAGAGAGAGAGAGAGAGATATGCAGAAGAGTGGTGTGAATCTGAATAATCCTTCGTTAAAAGTAACAATCCCTCAGGGACAACAGTCAGTTAGGCGTTTAGGTATTTGCTCTCAGGGATCTCAGCAGTCTTCCCCTGTTGTATTCCCTGAGAAGCGTAGCAAGAAGTTGAAGGCGACACGTGGCGAGATTAGTAGTGATAAGCCAAAGGTTGATGAGATTCGGATTGATATTGGTGGAGGAGATGAGAAGTCTGATTTGTTAGGTAGTCTTGTTTACTCAGGGAAGCTTTTATTTGATAAGAGAGGGAGAGATGGTGCAGAGATAGACGTTTTTAGCAAGAAAGCAGTTGATGGGAGGCTTACTAGGAGAGCTTTGGTTTGGGGTTCTAACGTGCTACAGCTTGATGATGTTGTCTCGGTATAGTTTTTCTTGCTTAATATGGCTTTGCAATGGACCTAAGAGCACCTCCAATGGGGAGTTCTAGCTCCGGGGTTCTCAAAATGCATATATGTGTATGTATATGTGAGGTTCTTAACTTCACAGAACTTTTTGGTTGGGTTTCCGTAAAGTTAAGAACTTCATAAATTAAATACTAGTATTAATATATACACACATGTATGTATTTTGAGAACCCCGGAGCTAGAACCTCCCATTGAGGGAGCTCTAATAGAGTCAAGAAACTTATCTATGCTTTTGTTGTTGTTTTTTTGACAGTTGACGTATAATGTGGGTCTCAAGCATTTCACGGTGCATGCTTATCCTATTGGAAAGGGTTGTTTTACGAAACCGAAGAGAAGCCGGAAAGATTTCCGGTTCATTGCACCTACTGTGGAAGAAGCTGTTCAGTGGGTAGCTAGCTTTGCAGATCAACAGTGTTTTATCAACTGTTTGCCACATCCGTTAGTCTCGAAGAAGCAGGCTTCGTCTGAGTTGTTTTCGGTTCCTATTGATACTCCTCCTGAGTTGGTGTTTAGGTGTAAGAGTGCACCTAAGATGCTGGTTATATTGAACCCTAGGTCAGGGCATGGACGATCTATCAAAGTTTTCAATGATGTAGTGGAACCAATTTTTAAGGTAACCTTATCCATCTTTTTGTTTTATTTGGATGTTGTAGGTGTAGTCTACATCATTACATACATATTATGCAACTTTCATAAAATAATTGCTTTTTGTATCTTGTGTGTGATTTTGTAAACTCTCGCAGCTGGCCGGGATTAAGATGGAGGTTGTTGAAACAAATAAAGCTGGTCATGCTAGAGAGTTGGCTTCCACTGTCGATATTAGCTTATGCTCAGACGGTACGTATACTTGGTCTATCACTGAATGATATGATTTACACCTACCAGCTTCTAATATGCGTATTTTCATCTTACATTTCTACCATCGCTTATGAGACCTTGATAATTCTTCCAGGTATAATTTGTGTTGGAGGTGACGGAATCATCAATGAGGTGTGTTAGTTAGCTTTTCTAAACTGTACTCGTTGATTTATATTTTATTTAGAAGCTAAGTTCGGAAAGTTCTGTTCATGTTATACCAAACTGCTTTTTCTTATCTGCCTATATTACTTGTCCAAGTACCGTGCTTCTGAACCAAATTTGTATTGAAACGGAACTTTGTTGGTTTGTTTCAGCGTGCTCACCCCACTTTGCAAGCATGCTGAATCAAATTAAGAGTTTAGTAACACTTATCCTCCGGATCGAGGACTTTGGGATGCGTCTTATAGTGATTTTCTTGCTCGAGTGAAACACATGAGAATTTAATTGTTGATTTTTTCGTTCAGTGTAGAAGTCTCTAGGTAGATTAAGATGCATGGAAAATACAGCCTTTGATGTTAACCTCTCCTATTTTCTATTAACTCTTAATGAACTTTCATCTCATTACCTGCCCCATGCGAATGTTGCAGGTTCTTAATGGTCTACTTACCCGAAGCAATCAGAAAGAAGGAGTTTCTATCCCAATTGGAATTGTTCCTGCTGGCTCTGATAACTCGTTAGTTTGGACCGTTCTTGGTGTTAGAGATCCCATTTCTGCAGCACTCTCTATTGTGAAGGTACTTTGTGCTCTGGTCTGGTTTATCTGGCTAGCAACATTATTTGTTCTCTGCGTAATTTATCTTTTCTCAGCTCAAAGGAATTTTGTTGGTTTAGGGTGGCCTAACAGCTACTGATGTATTTGCTGTTGAATGGATTCATACGGGTGTAATACACTTTGGGATGACTGTCTCCTACTATGGTTTTGTTAGCGATGGTAAGTGAGAATACCTGTGTACGTTGTCTTGTTAGAGCTTCCATTAATGAACAGTTTAACAGGTGTGATCAGTTATTATTATGTATTCCTAGCTTCTTCGCTCATTCCTATGTGTGCAACTGTTTAGATCTTTCATTTAATGTATTTTAGAGGAGATATTATTCTAGTCTATCTTTTAAACTTCTCAACTGTCAGTGGGAACCCTCTATTGACTCTCAATACGCTTGCTTGTCATAGCATTCAGAATATACACTACTCTCTTCGAATGATGAACTTAGAGGCTGAATATCGCATAGTTCTTAAGGCTGAACTCGTGTAAATACTGGAAATCTCTCTCTAGTTCATTTACAGTTCAGGCTTGTGTAGTGTTAGTTTGAGCTATGGATGCTGTTTTTGTGTTGGAGGGAAGGGTTATTGCTGTGAAGTATTTCTTTTGGGTTTTAGCTTGATATACCTCATATGGGTTTTAAACTATTCTGTCATTATTTATTTGCAGTTTTGGAGCTCTCTGAGAAATATCAAAAACGCTTTGGTCCTATGCGTTATTTAGTAGCTGGATTTCTCAAGTTCATGTGTTTGCCAAAGTACAGCTATGAAGTAGAATATCTTCCAGCGCAAAAAGAGGATGCAGAAGGCAAAACCAGACTTGAAAAGGAAGTTGTTGATGTGCAAGATCTCTACACGGATGTAATGAGGAGATCAAGTAAAGAGGGATTGCCTAGAGCCTCCAGTTTATCAAGTATCGACTCCATAATGTCCCCAAGCGTTAGCGAACTAGACAACACATGTAGCAGCACACATGCTAGCACCGAGCCATCTGAATATGTTCGTGGAATCGATCCTAAAATGAAGCGCATGTCCTCTGGCAGAAGAGATATTGAATCTGAGCCAGAGGTTATTCATCCTCAAGGACAGTCAACAACTCCTAACTGGCCAAGGACAAGGTCAAAGTCAAGAACAGATAAAGCATGGATGGGGTTAACATCCGTGCAGGATCCTCCTCCAACACGATCTTCATGGGGAAACACCGGTGCTCACGACAGAGAAGATATTTCATCTACTGTATCCGACCCGGGCCCGATCTGGGATGCGGGACCTAAATGGGACAGTGAACCATCAGCTTGGGATGTAGAAAATTCCATCGAGCTTCCTGGTCCTCCGGAGGATATAGAGATAGGACTAACGAAGCAAACCATGACAACACCAAGATTTGAAAATAAATGGGTTGCTAGAAAGGGTCATTTCCTTGGCATCATGGTCTGCAACCACGCTTGTCGGACTGTGCAGAGCTCTCAAGTGGTGGCTCCCAATTCAGAACATGACGATGGTACAATGGACATGCTCTTGGTTCACGGGTGTGGAAGATTGAGGTTAATTAGGTTTTTTATCCTCCTGCAAACAGGGCGACACCTTTCACTTCCATATGTAGAGTGTGTAAAGGTAATTAATTTTCTTCACTGTATTAATTATTATATGCGGTTTCTAGAACTCACAGAAGGTACTATAAAAATGCTATAATCAGACAGTCACAACAACACAGTGGTAGTGTAATTCTAGAGTCTCTAGACTAAGAGTGTTTGGTTGATGAAATTGAATCAGGTGAAGTCGGTGAAGATAAAGGCGGGAAAACAGACGCATGACAGTTGTGGTATAGACGGAGAGCTGTTTGCGTTGAACGGAGAAGTGATATCGACGATGCTACCAGAACAATGCAGATTGATCGGTAATGCTCCTCAACGACATTAGTAGTTTAAATAAATCTCATCAAAGTTATGTGGATGGAAGGAAGAGAAAGAGAAAGAGATCGAGTGGTGTCTATATATATAAAATCTCGGCTTCTTCTTTTTTTGGTGTTTTTTTGTTCTGGTCTGCGGTAAGAAGAATAACACATGAGAGTATGAAAACCATGATCACCATCCCCATAAGTTCCCTAAAAACCTTTTGTATATTCTTTTGCCCTCTTTCCATGTGTGTCTTGAATATAAATGTACTAATATATGTGTAATCTGACACTGGTTCGTATGTTTTGCTAGAATTTGTCAACTCACTACTTGTAGCGTTTGATCATACATTGGCAGTGTGTCAAAGACACTAGCCACTTGTAACAATACATGAAAAAATAATATCATGGTTATATTCTGAGAGCAGCATCATATCAGCCGCACGTTCCTGATCCCGTGAAAATATCGCATTGTCCTTTCTAAGGACACGTGTGTTCTTCTTCTCTTTCTTATCCTTTTATTACCGTTTATTTTTCTTTCTTACACGTTTATTCATCCATTACAGAACAGAGAAAACGAAAAACAGTTGTTTATTTTTCCCGACAGATTGATTCCCACTTACCCAAATCTTTCTTCTCTCTCCGGCACTCAGATATGAGTAGCCCCATCGCTATGTCACCGGCTTTCTCCACCGCCGTTCTCCCTCCGTCCTCTCACGGCTCTCCCTCTTTCATCCTCCCACCTCTCACCTCCCAATCTCGAATCAAACGCACAAGAGCTTCCACGACGACGGTTCGATGCGACGTAGCTACCAAATCAGCTGATTCAGTCAACGCAGAGGAGGCTGATCTTACGGAAGAGGAGCTCCAAGCGAAGGCAAAGGTGGGATCTTTGATCAGAGTCACTGCTCCGTTGAAGGTTTATCATGTGAACCGTATCCCTGAGGTTGATTTAGAAGGTATGGAAGGTAAGCTAAAAGACTACGTAGCTGTGTGGAAAGGGAAACGAATCTCAGCTAATCTTCCTTATAAAGTTGAGTTCTTTAAAGAAGTTGAAGGTCGTGGTCCTGTTAAGTTTGTTGCTCATCTCAAGGAAGACGAGTTCGAGTTCATCGATACTTGATGATGATGAGACACAACAAAAAGGCAAATTCTTTTTTTGTCTCTTCACTCTCTTTTCTTGTGTTTACTGAAAACTTGGGAATGGGGGGGGGAGAATGATTTGTATGTAACTGAGAGTATTGATGTATGTGTATACCTTTAGCAATCATATACATAAGTATCTCTTCTTCACCCCTGTTTGTTATTGTTACATCTGTTCTCGTTATTGTCTTGTTAAAGTCAGTGAGATAGATAGATAGACTTTCATCATTGTATATTGGAAGAAATGAAAAAGTTGGATTTTGATATATGCATGTAGACTTCATCATCTTGGATTGGTCTTGATATAGTTCATAAAGGTATTGTTTGAGACTAGCTGGGCATCATTGGATTGTAGAAAAGGTTGGATCTCGATACATATGCATGTAGACTTCATCATCTTAGATTGGTTTTGATAAAGGTTTCCATAAAGGTATTGTTTTGACTCTTCATTGTCAAGATCAAGTTCCAACTTGGGGGAAGTTTGCAAATTGAGACTAGCTAGGCATCACTGAAATGTAGAAAAGGTTGGATCTTGATACATGAAGAAACGAAAAGTTGGATCTTTGATATAAGTTCATAAGTGCTATTATATATACATTTAGTTTACTAGATTTGGAGTTTGCAACTGAGACTAGCTAAGCTTTATTGAAATGTAGAAAAGGTTGGATCTTGAGATCACGATTCTAAGGGTAGATTCAGGCTTTTGAGTTTTGATGATCACAGTTATTCTACTAGATTTGTGTTGGGACTTGAGACTATAACATCTAGTGGGGTGATATGGAGTGGATTATTGTCTACCCATTGTTGGAACGTTGTATACTCGTTTGCATAAATCTGAAACTTATTGATATGTGACCATGACTATAAGATATGTTTCATCTAAGCAATAATCACTTATCAAGATTACATGTCCATTGCCCAAACCCTCTACTTTTTTAATGTGGATTTGGTTCTAAGGAGAGACTAACCAATACTAAAGCTGATTCTTACTAAGTTTAACCATAATCATACACAGACACACAATGATTGAAGTTTATCGATTTATCATCTTAATTTTTTTAGCGATGTCATTGTTTTTAGCCGATTTTCAATACATTTCCATTGTAACTAATCATAATTTTATGATAAATATTTTTAATTAGTATTCAACCATCGGCTTCATCTCCAAAACATCCGATTAATATTCAACAGTTTTACCCAAATTAATTCTTAAAGATATGAGTACATTTTGTAAAAGTGAGTTCTTGATCTTAGCTGATAGATGCAAAACCAAATGTGAAACATTTAAAGAAGAGGGAGAAGAAAGAAAAACTTATGAAAATTAAAGACATAAAAACAAATCTTGGCATCCTCTAAACACTGCAATGAACCCAACCAGACTATAGATTACTTGAGAAGACGAAATTGCCAAAACCATGTAACGGTATTGTCATCAACTACCTAATAAAAACAAAACTATTCCTTTGTGCAAACATACAAAATACAAAACTATTCATTCAAAAAAAACTATCATTCTTCTGATATAATAAATTTTTTTTTTTGAAAAAAATATAAATTGACTGTGAAGTAACAAACTCATGCCTCTTCTCTGCGTTACGTTAATTAAGAGACAACGACCATACATGGTTAATGGCTATTGCAATACAACTTACCCTTCTGCACCACCTACGTATCCTCCTCTTTTATTCTCTTTTGTCTCTTTTGTAAATTTAGATTCTCTTCTTGGATCTTATTTTTCTTTTTCAGTTATCGCATTTTATTGACCAGCTTGTTTTAAACCATTTAATTATATGTACTTCTTTTGATTAACAAGATAAAACCAAGAAACTATACATTGATTTAATTTTTGCTAAGACATAAATTAAAATTTTCACATGGACTGTAATGTTTTTGGTATTTCTTTGGGCATTAAACGTTAAGTTTGGTGTACATTTTTTAGTGAACAGTCTTATATTGTCATAATTTAGCTCCCCACCTGTAATTCAATGCCTGATGAAACTGTATAGTCTAAGTATGCATGTGATTCTCTGAAAAATGGATGTAATAATCATAATATTATATATAAATAAAAGCGTGAGGTCAACATCAATCGTCTCCTCTTGGTCCAGCTACTGCTTTTTATAAGTAGTCTTGATTCTCCACGTTTGACTTTATTCACACTCTTTTCACTTCAGCTCTTTCTCTTTTCAAACTTTTGACCCCTCCAGAAAAGAAGATAAAAAAATGGGATGCATGGAGCTAGGGAAGAAGAAGAAGAAGCTGATAAGAAGCATTTTGTGGAGAATCAGAGCAGAGATTAAGAAGATGAGATCACCAAGAGACAAGAATAAGAAACAGACCAGTTTCAACTACGATCTTCTTAGCTATTCTCTTAACTTCGACTCTCCTTAAACCAACAAATATATGTCTTCATCTTGCTGTTTTCTTCTTCTCTGTATATCAGCTTTTTGTGCGATATTATATGTATGTTTCTAATTCTAGCTATGTATGTTGTTTTCTTCTGCTATGAATATGTATTAGGTTTCTATTAACATATTGTATTTTGAGTTCAACATCTTCCCTAGATTTAATTTCCAGTTTTTTAGGTTTCTATTAACATATTGTTTAAGTTAAACCAGTATCTACTTTTACACTTCTATAATGTATATCTTTATAATATAGTTACTCTATTTTAGAGTCAAATATAGACGAAAGTTAATTTTAAAAGTCTCACAATTTTTCTGAAAGTTTGCAATAGGCCTGCGACTTTAAACCGAACCGAACGGTCCGAACATAGCCAAACCAAAATTTTCGGTTTTCGATTCGGTTTCAGTTTTTTTAATTCGGTCTAGTTCAGTAAGATACTGGAAAGTAATTTGGTCGGTTTGGTTCAGTTTTTGATTTTCAAAAAAAAAAAATTAAAAAAAAAACCCGAAAATAACCGGGAAACCAAACCGAATTTAACCGAAATATCCGAACTTAACTGAAAATATCTGAAAATATCCCATTTGTTGGAAAACTATATTGGAATTAACCGGAAACCAATAAAATCGGTTATTTTTGAAAATAATTTTAAAAACCGAAATTAACCGATAACCAAAATATAATTCAATTAATTTCGGAATAGGTTTCAAAATTTTTAGTTAACCGAAAACTAGGGGTGGGCACAAGCCAAGTACTTGCCATTTTTGGCGTACTTGGTACTTGGCTTGGCTTGTTCGAGTAATACAAATTTGGACTTGTACTTGGTTTATTAAAAACAAGTACTTGCACTTTCAAATACTTGCTAAAAAATGGTATACTTGCAAGTACTTACTTCATTTTACTACTTGTTATTTCTAAATTAATTTATAAATTATTTTTAAATTATTTAATTATAGTATATTAATTTTAGCTACTTAAACCTTGTATATGAATTTAACAAAAAATTAGTTAGTTATAATTCTAATCTAAACAATTTTTAATAAATAATATTTATTTACTTTTCATATGTTTTAAATCGATATATGATAAATATAAAATTAATAGAAAACTCTAAAATATTCGATATCTTATATCACTTTTAATTCATTTATTTTATAAACAAGTAATCTGATTATAATTTAGAGATTTTTTTTGTCTAAAAGTAAAAAACGGATAATAAATCAAGTAATAAGTCACGAGTAACAAGCCAACAACGCCAAGTAGTTATTTTCATTTTAGTACTTGGTACTTGTCTTGTACTTGTAAGTAATTGAAATAAACGACTTGATACTCGACTTGAACAAAACGAGTACTCGACTTGAACAAAACGAGTACTCAACTTTAAGAGCCAAGTATGAATCATGTAGCGAGTACAAGCCGAATAGCAAGTAATTGTGCCACTCTTACCAAAAACCAAAATCGCAGGCCTAGTTTGCGAGAAGCAATTCTTGCTTTCATTCTCCATTTATCTGACTTCTACATTATTAGATTTTTTAAATTTGAAAGATATCCCACTAATAAAGGCCTTCATAAGTTCCATAAATATTGGGCTCGAATTTATAGAAAATGGATCTTACGACCCAACTATTTCAACCGCAAAAACTAACAGAGAAAAAAAACCGCGAACATCAAATAGCAACAAAAGCAAATCTAAACCGTTTAATACCATCTCATACACAAAACCAACGGTGGATTAAATCGCCACCTCACAGATCCTTGTCAAAACTCAAAAAAACAATTATTTGCGCGGGGACTTATATTGGCGCCATAATTTAACGAAAACGAGTTTCGTTTCCCTCTCAATTACTCCCTTTTTCTACTCCCAAACTCTCACATCGAATTCTCAATCTCAATTACTCTCCTTCCGATCTAGAAAAAAAGAAAAAGAAAAGAAAATGGCCGGTGGTGGTGGATCTTCGAAATCAACGGCTCCCAAGGCGAGGAAGAGAGTTGAAGCTGAAACCAAAACCGAAACCACTAACAACAACATCAATACGTTACTTCGCGCTAAAGATGGCAGCGCCTTTGCTCGTTGGTGATTATTCCTTCTCTATCTATGTCCTAATTTGATTGGGAAGTCCTTAATTTTTCGATTCGAGTGTTTCTGATGCAATTTTGTGAATTGTTTTTATTTGAATTTACAGTGAGGGATGCAATAAGAATGTAGCGGTTGCGCTTATTAGTATGCATAATTGTAGCCTCGACGCTAAAATTCGAGTCAATCTCGGTAAAAACATCTCTTTCCTTTGTTTCAGATGTTTCGGTTTAATATGGTTAATTTGGTTTGGTTAGTTTGGTTTACACAAATCTAGCCGAAGTGAACCTGATAAGAATCCGGTTTAGCAATCAGTTAGTTCACTTTTTAGAATTAAAATGAAGTATTCCATTTTCCATTTCCGGTTTAGGTTAGCTTGGTTAAATTTGGATAATTTGGTCAAATCTGGTTCTTTCGATTTGGAATTTGATTCGGTTTGGTTAGTTTGGTTCACACAAAATCTAGCCGAATTACACCTGATAAGAATCCGGTTCAACGATTGGTTAGTTCACTTTTAGAATTAAAACAAAAGTTTCCAGTTTGCGGAATCTTTATAAGTTAATTTGGTTGAAAATTGGATAGTTTGGTTAAATGCGGTTCATTCGATTTGAAGTTGATTCGGTTTGGTTAGTTTGGTTCGCACAAAATTTAGCTGAATTAAACCAGATAAGAATCCGGTTTATAGCAATCAGTTAGTTCATTTTTTTAGAATTAAAGTGAAGTTTTCAGTTTGGTTATATGTTAATTTTGTTAAAATTTGGTTACTTTTGGTTAAATCCGGTTTATGATTACCGGATAAAATTCCAGTTTAGCAATCAGTTAGTTCATATTTAGAGTTATACTCACTGAGTTATGATTACCTTCTCTATTTGATGTTTAATTTATCAGAAGCTCAAGTTGTTGAGACACAAACCGAGGCTAAGAAGAAACCTGTTGAGAGGTTAGCCTTTTTTCTTTTTTTTTTTTCTTTCTTTTTGAGGCCACCCTTCTTTCTTATTGTTATTTTCTCTATGTGATTTTGAATTCATGTTACTGTTTGGATTCTTCAGGAAGAAGTCAACATCTGATGAACCTAAGCCAAAGAGACTCAGGAAGGCCAAGGATGAGAACAAGAAGAAGAGCTCTTCCTTAAACAAACCCAAGCGACCTCTCACTGCCTTCTTCATTTTCATGTAATGTCCATCTTCACTTAAATCTTCTTGCTATATATACTGTTAGGGATGCTGATGTTGAGTGGCTTTCACTTATGCAGGGCTGATTTCCGCAAGACTTTCAAAGAAGAGAATCCTGACGCTGGCGTTAAGGATGTAAGTGTCCGTAACCTATTTTTTGTTACTTGAGGGTTTAATAGACTGTGGTGTCTATATTGTTGTGTAGGTTGCAAAGCAAGGTGGTGAAAAGTGGAAGTCTCTGGATGAGGAAGTGAGTTTCCTCTATTATTTGTTTCTTTCTTAAGTTTCATTGTGATCTTACTCTAGTTGTGTTCTTTGATCATATAGGAGAAGAAAGTTTATTTGGATAAAGCTGCTGAGCTAAAGGCTGAATATAACAAGTCATTGGAGAACAGCAACGATGCTGATGAGGAAGTATGTGTTTCATTTATCAATGATTTTGTCTTTCCTTTTTTCTCTGAGTCGTAAGATTATATGGTTACGCTTTCAGGAAGTGGATGAGGAGAAGGAAGCTGATGATGTTGATGATGGTGAGGAGAAAAAAGATGATGATGCTGAGGAGAAGGAAGCTGATGAAGAGGCTGATGAGAATGAAGCTGAGAAGAAAGATGGTGAAGGTAAAGAAGAGGAAGATGAGATTCTGGATGACTACTAGATGTGTTTTAGTACAATCTCAATGAAATGGATCAACTCATCTTTCATGATGGTGCATTGTAAATTTAAAACCTCTTGTCTTCATTAGTTCTTTGAATATGGTTGTGAGGTTTTTGTCATACACTGAATGATAAATTCTTTTTTTTTTTGTTTTAGACAAGTTTAGAGTATCAGCTCTTTAATCAATCATTATGTGTTCTGTTAGTGCTGGTTGAATCAAATCGATTATTATTTATTCAGATGGAAACAGTACCACATAAGTATATAAGTAGAGATTGATTTACTTTTTTGAGATAAACTCAGCGTAGGATTTGGCCACTTTCAGGATGTGTTTTCACTTCATAGTCGTCCTGCAAGGAGGCAATGGCTTGCCACACAAGCAAATGTTCTGCAGATTAGAATAGCAGCTGCCTGAAAAAATGTTTGAACAGTCTTCCTTGCGGAATAACTTCACACAATCTATTGCCTCTGAAACTCGCATGTTTCATCGCGTTGAGCTGTCCTAAAGCTCGAGGTATGACTCCTGTAATGTGAGATGTCTAGATTAACAAAATTGGAGCTTAGATCAAGTGTCTGAAGCTTGAAAAGGTTCTTGTGAGTGGAGGCTTCTCAAGTTTCCCAAACTCGCTGGGACAACACCTGAGAAGCGGTTTCTAGGCAGTGAAAGAGTTTCCAACAATGTAAGATGGCCTAAACCAGATCAGGAAGATTGCCTTGGAGAGAGTTATTATTATCTGAGCACAAGATCTTTAAGACTAGTTAAGTTAGAGAAACTGTTGAGAATCAAACCAGTGATGAACTTGGACAGAGAGTCAAGATTCCCCAGTAAAAGGTGATAATGTAACCTTTCATGTAAAGAGTAGGTTCTGTCAAGGAGCTTATCAACACCAAGTTTGTGTTTGTGACCTTTCCACTGGCAGGATTGCAAAAGAACACCTTCCATTGCATCAATCTTTACCAACCCATGAAGACACAACTCCATGATAATATTCAGAAGCTTAACCGTTTGGTTTAATTCACAGAACAAAGCTTAGCTCGGTGCCATGATAATATAACCGACCGGATTTGATGATTGAGACATTCATTGGCAAGGCCAACCCCATTTACATGCAGAGAACAACCTCCAATGATCAAAATATTTCTTGCTAACACAATATTTCTTACCTTTTTTATTTATATTAATTTATACTAATGTGAGATCTTCCTCCATTGATTTATGCTGAAGCCTTCTATATATTTGCATATACTCACTAGAGAGTATGCACAGCCAGTGACAATTCATTGGAAATGTCTTTGAGACCATTGTTTGCTAAAATAATCATTGTGTTTTGAGGCGTGTGACATTTTCCAAGCCACATCTTTATACATTTTTCTTATTTCACCATCTTCAGCTTGGTCATTGGCTGAAACAAAAAAAGAATTCAACTCATTAGATCTGTTTTTACTTTTTACCAAGGAACAATAAAAGAAACAAAAGTCACAAAAACATACTATTGTTTTATTTAGCAAAAAAGAAAAAAGAATACGTACTTTAGTTTATTTCTGACATGAGGAATTGCAATATTGTTATGCAGTTCATACCCTACAATAACCTTGATATTCTGTATGATCTTCATAGGCCCAATAAAACCTTCTTCTTTGAACTTATTCACAATATAATCATACATTAAATTAACATCTAAAATGATATGAAACATGAACATTTTCATAGTTCCACTTAATGTTATCCTCTTTCAAATACAAAGATATTGTCGCAACACATTTAAATTATAGAGATGCTCCTCTTTTCATAGTTCTAATAAGTATCGATTTATCACTTTTCTTTTTCTGTATGCCACAAACATATAAAAAATAAGATTTGTTTTACCTTTAGAATTTGAGAGCGCAAGATAAAAAGATATATTATTTTTTATTCATTTATCCAAGAGCATAATATACAATTTTAGTGCAACTGTGTTTTTTCATTCCTAGAATGATAAGAAAAAAAGATAACATCGTGTCAACCCAATAGATATTTTATCTCTTTTTAGACAATTCACTCATCATCATCCAATATGGTTTGATTAATTTCATCATCATTGGAGAGAGGTTGCTTGTAAAATTCCTCATGTATCATCAGCCACTGGGTCAGTTTGCATCTCCACTGTGATATACTATGCAGCTAGATTATCGCTGGTTTGGCACTATATGATTGGTTTTAATCTTGAGACTGAGTGATTCAGTTGCAACCACATTCTCGCCACCTTTCATGTATAAAGCTTCCCCTTTCAACCTCAAAGGAAAGGTTGCTATTTTGTTCTCATCGCTATCCCGTAACTACTACTAGATTTTCTCTTCTTCTTTTTGGGCTTTTAGATGATTGATTTTTTGGTTGCTTTTAGATGATTGGTTTATCATTTTGTAAATCTGATTTTGAGATTGATTGTTTGTAATACAATGGGATCGATAACTTCTTATGGAAAAAAATTAGTGTTTGCTTTTGTTTGTTGCATTTTTTTGTTTAGCTTGCCTCACACCAAATAAGTGTCATCAGAATGCGTCAAGTAATAATGAAATGATTATAGGACTTCTGATGCTTGTCTTCTTCCACCTTTCTCATCAGGTATTAAATTTGCTAGACTGGCGGCAAAGTTGAACTGTTTGCTTAATAAACACCAGTTTTGTTCTCTTGTTTAATAAGAAACAACATATCCACATTTATTTACCTTTTTTTGCTTTTGTTTGTTGCATTTTTTTGTTTGTTTAGCTTGATTCACACCGAAGAAGTGCTATTAGATGCGTCAAATAATAATGAAATGAATTCTACGTTTAAAGAGCATTCGACCATCACTACAACACACAAGAGGCTACTACAGACCCTAGGGACTTCATGCTGAACATTCGTACTAAAGTAACAATCATAACAATACAAAGAATAACTCTATCACATAGATAGTACTCCATAGCTGCAAGAAAACACTGAAGTAAACATTATAGATCAAATCTAACAGCAACTCAATACAAATATGCAACAAATGCAAACATTACAATCTCAATTCAAAATTTCTCCGAAGAAAATTGGGTTTACAAATGATAAACCAACAACCAAACCACAAACAAACAAATATTCAATCTAAAAACTTAGGAGGACTTTATTCCAACAAAAACTAACTTTGACTGAATTAATTATTCTTCAGTTGCAGTTCTCTACAACCTGCAAAGATTCCAATAACTTATGATTCATATTGGTTTCATAAGTATGAATACTGAGTTTTGCCAAACATACATTTTCTTCTTTGGCTTTGCCATTTTCGTTGGTTGCCTCCACTGTGATCAGCTTGTTTTGAAGCAGACTTTGCGTTTTTGTTAGATTCATCATCTAAATTGAATGAAGATCCCTTCGGATGGCCTTAATGGGACATCAAATTAGCCGGTATAAATAGACATCCATAATAATGCTACAAGAAAATAAGGTAGCATTATTATCTTCTAAACAGACACATAAACGAGCTGACTTTCCTCATCCTTTTCAGTTGACATAGTCACTTGATGTCTTATCGGACCACAAGAGAATGGTTCAGAATCAGAAGAGAACATACATAATCATCTCCTTTCTGACAAATAAAAAAAAAGGAGAAATAATATGATTTTTAGCATTTTTATAAACACTAAAAAAAGTAGAGAGCAGAGGAACGACTGCCACCTAATATCAACATCACTCCTAAATGCAGCTAGGAAGATTCTCTATAGGAGGGTTCATAACTATGAAATCACAAGTTATTTATCAAACAGATGCATTCAAACAAGAAACTCTGAATAACACTATAAAAACCCACAAAGAAAAGTAGAGGCAGCAACAGAGACATGGGTCCAAGCTTTCCTTACGTAAGTGATAGATTTTTCTTCATTGTCAGTGTCAACTTTGTTTCCATACTGCTTTCTCATGCAAATAGTTCCGAATTAAAACAAAAGCATGCCTTTGATAAAGTTTTCAACCCATTTAACAATACAACGTCTTTGTTGTTAATTACAACAATTATAAACATGAAATCTTTCATTTCTAATTAGGAGAGAGCCTAGAAAAGTCAGACAATATTGTACAAATTTTTTTTCTTCTAGCTTTGACCCTTATGTTATCCATTGTTAACAAGAGCAAGAGATTGAATATGTTTAGCTGATCTCATCTGTTTTCCTTATTTCATCCATAGTTCTCTTTTGCACCATAACGTGACCAAAGAAAATATAATGACATGAATATATAAGACCATATCATAATCTTGACCTCAAAGCGCGCATTTTAGAAACTTTTGAGATCCACAGGATCATCAGTCTTTCCCCTAAGACAAATAAAGCCCACAATGAGATGATAACACAAAAGCTTTCAAAGATGCAAAATAAGATGCAAATCAAAGATGTTCACTGATCATAACAAAAGCTTTCGGATAACACACTCTTTGCTCCATTGTATTACATAGAGAAATGAGAGTCTTCAAATATCTAGTGTTGAACAAAATCTATGTGGAAATGAGAATGCATAACAGAGAGTGCATGGAAGCCAACCTAGGGGTGGGCACTTTATCCGATACCCGAACTCGTATCCGAACCCGACCCGAAATATCCGAACCGAAATAGCAAAATACCCGAACGGGTATTAAGTTAGGAGAGTTTGTATATCCGAACCCGAACGGGTAATACCCAAACCCGAACGGGTATCCGAAGATAACCGAACATATGTATATATACCTATTTATTCCTAGTTTATTTATCTCATTTTATTAAAATATTTATATTAATGTTATATATAGTTAATATCAGATAATATACATATAATTGTAATAAATGATTTATTACTCATTTAAAATTCATATTAAGCTTCTTATTTGATATTTTAAACAAAATTTGCATTCAAAATTCGAAAATAACAACCAAAATAATGATTTTTAATTTCAATAATTTATTTTCAAACTTATTAATCGTCTAACTTATTAAACATTTTTAAAACAGTTAAGTTAATAATTAAATTTTAAATACATGAAACTTAAGTAATAAAGAATTTGAAATTTTTCTTTCAAAATCTAAATATCCGAACCCGACCCGAAATAACCGAACCTGAACTAAAAATATCCGAACCCGATCCGATATGTAAAAATACCCGAACGGGTTCTAAACCCCAATACCGAAATACCCGAAAACCCGAAATACCCGACCCAAACCCGAACGGGTACCCGAACGGGTATCCGAACGGGTACCCGAACGCCCACCCCTAAGCCAACCCCCCATTTACATGCAGAGAAAAGCAAATATTTCTTTTAGGCTAAGGCAAATTGTTTCTTACGTCACAGTCACCCTCTTTATATACAGTTTGGTAATGTTAAATTCGATCACACACACCTCAGAAAATATTAACGATTCAGGATAAAATATTTTTTTTACATACTTGAATGTCTTTCGCTCCCTTTTATTTATTTGTAACTTTTCTTTGACCAATAGACCATTTCCCTAATCCCTACCGAATCTTCTCATAATTACGTGTCAACATACATATTGAATTGCTCGTATATTATATGTCAAAATATCTTATCCGACTAAGAACACTACTAATAAAGCTTCAAATTAATGGGTTGTGACGGTACAACTAATATGGTTTATATACATAGTTTAAAAAATCCATAATCTCTACGATGCAAAAAAAATTCTGACTGATAAATCATATAAATGTGGAGGTTTCAACTATTTTCCTTCCATTGGAGTCGTATTTTACCATGAGTTATAATATTTTTGTAACCAGTCATAGCTACATTACCTAACCTTTACCCAAAAACGTACTTACATATACAACCACTACAAGAAAACAGGTGTCTAACGACTACACTATTGGTTGTTAATTAGTCGTAATATGCCATTTACGACCAATTAACATCGAAAACCAATTGATCGTTATTCGCTAGTCGTAATGCACAATTAGTCGTAACGTAGTCGTAACATTACGACTACAAGCATTAGTCGTAACGTAGTCGTAATATTACGACTAAGGTATTAGTCGTAAAGTTGAGGTGACACACGTAGTCGTAACGCAGTCGTAAATCTATTAGTGGTTTATTAGTCGTAATAAAATTAGTAGTTATTTAGTTGTAATGCTTGTAGTAGTTCACTAGTCGTAAACGTTAGTAGTTACTTAGTCGTAATATTACAACTAAGTAACTTCGACAGTTGTTGTCGATTAGTCGTAAATCAAAGACTAATTTACGACCAAATTAGATTTTATTTTTAAATAAAACGATTTTTTAATTTGATTTTTTTTTTTTGATTTTTAATTCGATTTTTTTTTAAAAAATAATAAATTTTGAAAATATATATATAAAATTATATTTGATTACAATAATATACAAAGTATTCATACAAATTAAAAACCGAAAAACTAAGGTGTTTTGTTGAGGTTCATGTTTTGGAAGAACTCAGAAGAGTGCTGCTCCGCACGTCGATCCATATCCACTTGCTCTTCCGGAGTGGGGTCGGGGTTAAAGCTCGGACGTAGAGCTTGCCATGCATTGGCAACCGTCGGGTTTGGGTTCGAGG
>CAKOAT010303266.1:9831-42023 GCA_932364175.1 Eruca vesicaria subsp. sativa
TTGTAAAATGTTAATATTTATTTTGTTAGCTAAGTTATATATGGAATATTAATTTCGTTTTTAATGTAATTTGGAAACAATGACATTTTATAAAAATAATAAACTAATATAATGATGTGTCATTATACGATTGGAGGACTTAAATCCTACGTGGACGTCCTCAATGGCTTATAGCCTCAACTTTTATATAGTATAGATTCGGTTTTTCATTTAAATAAATGCCAACTTCCACCTAACTTCCAGGCCCAGCTATTGATTTGTTATTTTGTATACCTCCACACATTCATGTATTTTTTTTTTGCCATATATGGGTGTTTAATGATATGTCATATCACCGCTAAAACTTTGTCAAAAAAAGAGTCATATCACCGCTTCAACAAAACATATACTACATGTGAATTTTTTTTTTTTTTTTTTTGCTAACCGAATATCCTGACCTTACTGAGGTGGTTCATACAAGAGACCGAAGCGACGAAGGACCAGCAAACTGGTCACCATGTGAGTCGCCGTATAATGACCTTCGGTCTCAAACACTGCAGTCCGTATGTTAAATCTGCAATGGCCGGAAATCGAACTCAAGTGACAGTACTCACATCCCTGAATAATTATATATTGTTTTATGGATAATATGATATATTGCTGATTCTGATTTTGTGGATTTATTATTGATTATTGATATTGTTTCTTCTGTTTACTCTAGATATCTGACATGCTGTGATCTTAACCAACTAATATCGCAGATCTGTCCACTATATCAGATAATCTGATTGTTCATAAAGAGAAGTAGATATCTATGTCGTCTGGTCATAAATTTGAAAGAAAGATTTCAAACCCGTGACCTTCAGTATCTTTACGAATTACGAGTCACGTTAACCATCCTACTACCACATCCTTATGGTTAATTATTGATATTGTTGCATCGACTTGTTTTTATTGATCATTGATATTACTGTATCAACTTTTTTTATTGATCATTCTTATTCTGTTTATTACTTACAAAATTACTGTATTTTCGTTTGTAACCAATAATTTTTTTTTTTNTCAGTATCTTTACGAATTACGAGTCACGTTAACCATCCTACTACCACATCCTTATGGTTAATTATTGATATTGTTGCATCGACTTGTTTTTATTGATCATTGATATTACTGTATCAACTTTTTTTATTGATCATTCTTATTCTGTTTATTACTTACAAAATTACTGTATTTTCGTTTGTAACCAATAATTTTTTTTTTTTACTTTCTGCCATTTAAAACGAGTCTCATCAAATGTAGAATGACTCAGGAAATACAGCAATTTTATGTATCTGATATCACATACGCCCTCTGTATCCACTCGCTGCTGCTTTAATTACGTAGTTACTAAATATAGGGGTAACACCACTTGCCATATTGAGAATGGCCACACTATAAATTTGGATGGAAATGTGGATATCTGAAAACTACAGCAAACTGAGAGAAAAGTGAGATATGATAAAAAGGTGTGTTTGATAGATCAGAGTTAAAGAAAAAAATAAACTGAAAAATATATATATATCTCACATCGAGAATTCAGTGGGACTTTAAGTAATATATAAAAGGTTAAGGGCAATCCAATTATAACCAATTGGTTTTAAGTTGAAAGCTCATAATAAACCCAAATCTAACATGGTATCAGAGCTCAGATCCTAAAAAACCATAAACTCCTAATTAATTGATTAACCCTTCCGACTGGGTATATAGGTCGTGTTTAACCTTCCGACTAGGTATAATTGTCGTATTTGACTCGTTCGACCGAGTATAACTGTCTTAAAGTTCCGAGATTTCTGGCAGATAAGAGCCATCATCTCGAGGAGGTGTATTAGGGATATATATCCTACATCGGGAATTCAATGGGACCTTAAGTAATATATAAACAGTTAAGGCCAATCCACTTATCACCAATTGGTTTTAAGTTGGAAGCCCATAATAAACCCGAATCTAACAGTATGTGTATTTGGTATAGTAACAATTTATACTTTCTTTATTCTTTTATTAATTTTACATCAAACTATTTTCTTTGTTTTATCAAAAGAACTATTTTCTTTGTTATGGCTGATCTAAAAGGAAAATTATTTTTTGCTCGATTATTGTTTTCTCAAACTGTTACAGCCACTCATCACACCAATAAATGAAGGAAATAAAATGTGTCTATTTTTAGTAACCACGCGACCTCGATAATTTAGTCACCAAAGGAGATATATGAAGGGCCTTATTTATCTCTATTTATATAGATACACACTTCAAAGAGAATCGGAGGGGAATGTTTTTCTGTCTCAAATCATGAACAAGGTGAATTTTACTACTAGTCAACTCAAGTCTGCGCTATACCCAGCTCATATGTTGAACATGTAGCTAGGCGCTTTCGTTAAGTAACGAGCACAGATTTTCCGAGCAAATGTCAGCTGCACCAACTAATTTTTTAATGAGATTATTTGCTAATACACCATAAATCGATCCCCTAATTTGCTAAATACCCACGATATGGCTATTGCAAAATAATAACTAGAATGCTTTTCGTTTCTCTTTCCACCTATACTCGTAGGAGTGTCAGTCTTTCTGTATAGTTATGTCAGCTACTCTCTGTGTCAGCCTCTCTACAACCACTTGTATCAACTTATTCATTATCTCCTTTATTATATTTTTGTTTCTAATTTTATGAAGATATCATGTTAATGCATTCAGCGTAAAAAATTATAGCTGCGAAGAAAACCTATTACTATTTTACAACTGTTCCTATAAGTCTAAATTATTTTAATTACACCACATACTGAGAAAATCAACATTGAGATATTTTTAAAATCGCCAAAGATGTTAATAGTGGTGTTAGCTGTTAACAAATAATGTAAATATCAACATATATGTTAACTGTTAACAAAAACATATACTAGAGGTGTTAAGTGTTACAAGTTAACAAATATCTTATAGATGTTAACATAGGTGTTATGTGTTAACAAATATGCGTACCAACTAATATTAAATGTTAATCTAGGTGTTAACTGTAAACAACTACCCGTGCAATATATTTCTATAAATATATGGTAATATATAATACAAGAAAATAGTAATACATGCGTTCTAAATGTGAATCAAATTCATATAAAAATTACTAACATTCACCATCAATAGAATCATTATCATGAATTTCAACGTTTTGATCAATAGTTGGTGTTAAATTATCTTTGGATTTCGTTGGAATATCAAGATATTGGCACCCAAAGTTTTATGTATTTTATTTAATGATAAATCAAAAAATTTATTCAAAGAAATAGAAAAATTGAAGAAGAAAGGAACGAAGATAATCTAGAAAAAACAAGAGGATAAAATTAAAAAGATAAAGAAGCGAGAGAGAATGCCATGAAGAATATCAATGGAAAGAAATGTCAAAATAAACTGAAGGGAGAAAAAGAATGTAAGAAAAGTGTAAATGTCAAACCGAAATTAAATTGTAAAAGAAGTTGTCTTAATGTCAAATTATAGATAAATTACTAATTTGAATCTTTATTAGGGTATTCGGCTAATTCTCTCATTTTTGTTTTATCTGCTTATCAAGTCTTACTTATTTTTTATCCTTTTTTTTTTTGAACGTAGCCTAATAATGTATACTGTTTTCAGGTAAATCGGTTTTGATTGAATTGAATATGGTTTGGTCGGGTAAAATGACATATTGGGAAAATGTGAAATAAGTTTATTTTTAATTAATAATCACTTGTCTTTTGTGGTTTTTACTAAGTTTAGTTGTTCGTAAAGATCCAACCAGTTGGGCAATACACTCTCAAATGTTTGTTTATATTTTGTTTTTTTGTCAACATATGTTTTTAAGTTCGACATAAATTGTTTTGAATATTTTACTCTGGAAGTATTTATGTAGTCTGTTTGCAATTCTCTTTAAAATTTATAATATAATCAACCGAGAAGAATTTATGTTGTATGGGCAACTTTTGGAACAATACATTTCAATCGAGATCGAATAAGTTAATACTAATAATTGTTTAACAGTTATTCTAAAATATTTTAAGAATTCCAAACCAATAAAAATTACAATGTTTAAGTTGTATTTTCTAAGTGTATATTTGAATTATCTTAACTTCAAAAAGATTAGTTGTGCTATCTATATTTATTTAACTATATATCAATTTATCTGAAAAATTGTAACATTGACAAACAATTATCTTACTTAATTAAAATGTTCTGAAAATAATTTAATTTACTTAAAAATAAAGTTACTTCTCAGATACTACATAGGGAATTAGGGCGTTCTTTAATGTTATAGACTGTAAGGTGTACCAAAATAAAATGAAGTTTAGGGTAATAGAGTGACTATTTCATCAAGATATGAATACGATGAGTATATAACAGAGGGGGTTATAAATTTGATTTTTTGTGAAAATTGAGAACTGAAATATCTTTTTGACAGAGGGATCTAAAAATTAAAAATATAAGATAATAAGAAAATAATTCAAAAGAAAAGGCCTATGAAAAATCGCATAGCAGATGATTGTCGGAGAACTATTTAAATTAAAACTAGATATTTGACCCGCATGTTCGTGCGGATATATTTTTTTATTTTTAAAATATATATTTAATATTAATATCATCATTTTCTTTAAATTATTGTGTTATATTGTGTAATTTTTAAATCTTATTATTTAAGTTTTCATCCAACATTATTAGTGTCTAATATTTTTTTAATTTATTACTTTGTTATTCAACATTATTAATATCTAATGTTTTTATACATGGTAATTTGTTTTTCGAGTAAGTAAAATAAATTCATAATTGAAATATTTAAATAGAAAATCTCTTTTACAATGTTTTTAATAAAATTTTATAAGTTACATTCAAAACATTTTTAGATTTTATTTAGTTATTATAAAATAATATTTATGTAGGCTAATTGATATTTATATTTTGTGTTTAAATAGAACTTTAACATATATCATTTCAGAATATTTCAGTTTTTAAAAATATATTTTTATTTGCTTAACTAATTTAGCTATATTATTCTGATAAATTTTATATATAGTAGCATCTATGGTATTATTTTAGTAATTTTTATCAGTATAAAAATATTTTGGATGATAAGGTATTAAGTTCTATAATTTTTTTTATTAAATTACTATTTCAAAATATTACACTATTTTGTTTTTAAATAGTATTTTGTTTGTTGTGTTCCATTTAAGAAAATACACTTTATCATCTATAATTTTATCTTTTATAATTTGGGTTCTTTTCAATTTGATTTTAAGAAACTTTTTTCAAAATCGTATATTTGATCAAGAAATATTTTGAAAAGTACTAAATATATTTGATTTTTAAAGATCATATGACTTTGAAATTTTTGTTACTAAATTACTGCATTATTGTATACATGTTTGGTTATATTTTAATCTATTTTCTCAACATATTATTTTATAATTAAAAATAAATTTGTAGTTAAAAATATTTTTCATTAATATTTTTTGTATTATTAAAATTTTATGACATACTACTTATTATATAATACATGAACTAAAATTTAGTTATATACTAATATATTTTGTATATACTCATTTTTAGATAATATATAGTTGTGAGTTTTAAGTTAAGTAAAATATAAGATATAGTTGGAGATATAAAAATTTAACGTTTGCTAACATTTTTTTGTATGAAAATATACATAGTTTATGTATGTTAATCTTTTTAACGGTGAATAATAGTTTGTTTATTACAGTAAAATAAATTTAAAAATAAAAAATTTAATTCATTTTCTACTTCTATTTTAATATAATATAGACTATACTATGAAACTTATAAAATATGATATAATTTTTTCTTATAGTCAAAATTTAATTAGTATTAATGTATAATAGTATTATATTATTAATTACGAAATTAATTATTGTGTTATTTTATAAAAAAATATATTTGAACTTTTAGTAAGAATTTGTTACATTTTTTCTCAACTGATATAACTAAAAATAAAATTTAAATCTATTCTTTTTCAGCATATTTGGTGTATATTTTATTGATTAATGTAAATAATCAAATATGTCATATTAATTATTCTATAGTATTTAAGTGAAAAACTTAAAAATAAAACTTTAATTTACCATATTTATCTATTTTTATTTAATTTATAGTGTAATTCTGTTTTAATTCAATATAGACTATAACATGTAAATTATAAAAATATGATAGAATTTTTATTTGTGTTTTATAATAAAAATTAATTAATACATAATAGTATTATATTATTAATTAGGAAATTAATTATTGTTTGATTTTATAAAAAAAATTATCTGAATATTTAGTAAGATTTTGTTAGATTTTTCTCAACTGATTGTGTTATAACTTAAAATAAAATTTAAATCAGACATGCTGGTATATAATTGATTGATTAATGTAAATAATCAAATATGTCATATTAAGTAATTACTGAAATGATTCTACTTAGACTTATTTATAGTAGATTAAAAATGGCTATATTTTAATAGAGTAGATAATTTAATTTTCAATGAACTTCATATGCTTTTGGGTGAATTAACAAAGTTAACATGATAAAATTGTTTCAGAATTCTACTATCTAAACTATGAAATTTAGATTTCATATAATTAAAATTGAGTTTCACTAAACACTATAAATTCATTAGATCTTTTTTCAAATTCATTAATTAAAATATTTTCAATAATTGTGAAATTAAAATTATGTTTTAAATTTTAAAGTTTAATACTGCTAATTTTACAAAAGTTTTTAAATTTGTATATGAATAACAGATGATTTGTTATTTGTATAAGTCTCTTCAAATTCTAGTATACTTTCAGTGGAGATTTTCAATGAATATTTTTACTATGAAAATTTCTTTTAAAGGTTAAAAAAGTGAAAATTCGTTTAATTCTTTTTTTTGGAAAATAAACTGAATTTTTTTAAACATTTTATGGCTGTTCCAATATTATTTTTTTAAAAAATCGATATATCTAGCTAAATTATATTAAAGTATTAATTTAAAACTCATGTGAGTCGTTCATTATTTGAGGTGCTTTTGAATGAGTAGGCTTATCATTTAATATGTGTATTGTTCGTAGTGAAAATCTTTCTTGTTAACTACTTTCCATACGTCGACGTCTTTGTGTAGGGAATCACGAGATATGTCTACCAAGATATACGTGGACGTGAACTTCCATGGGTCTATAAATACCCATGCAATTTCCCAATATAGATCACTGCAACAATCATTACTTTCTTCTCAGGTCAGCTCTCACCATCTCTCTCCCTTTCTCCTACATAACTGTAATTTGTATAAGACAGTTATATTCATAATTACAGGTTATAATCCTCGTAAGATCGATCAAGCGTAAGCAAAAGAGATGGCCCAAAAGCTGGATGCTAAGGGTGGTGAGAAAGGTGATTTATGGGATGATGGTGTTCACGAAAATGTTAGAAAAGTTTGTGTAGGGCAAGGCCAAGATTGTATATCCTTCATCAAGTTTGAGTATGTCGATGGTTCTCAAGTGGTTGTTGGAGATGAACATGGAAAACACACAGTACTCCTCGGCAGTGGCGGACCCAGGAATAAATTTTACCTGGGTCAGATTAAATATCTTAAAAAATAAATGAATAAAGATGTGTCAGCAGGTGGATTCGAACCCTGGTTTAGGTGGGTCAGAAGGAACACTTTACCAACAGAACCACCGATTCTCGTATGCTCAATTGAACAAATTAATAGTTTTAGAGATTTAAGGGGTGTCAGGTGACACCCCATCTTCTTCTGTGGGTCCGCCACTGCTCCTCGGAGTTGAGGAGGTACTAATATATACTCTCTCTATTTTAATATAATCCATGTTTTAGAAAAAAAAAATATTTCTAAGAAAATATAGTTCACATTTTCAATGCATTAAGTAAAGTTAAATTGTAAGTTTGAAAACATTAACTAAAACTATATTGGTTAAAAGTTATGGAAAATAGTAAATTACAAAAAATAATACACTGAAAATTAAAAATTCATATGGTTTTTTTGATGTGTAAAAATTATAAAACATACATCTTATTGAAACAGATGGAGCAATATGTAGTATAAGTCTATAAATAATTATGTTTTTGAGGTTTTTTTTGTAGTTTGAGGTTGATGCAGATGACTACATCATATACGTGGAAGCTTTCTGTGAGAAAAAAACTGAAGAGACTATCGTGGCTCTAAAGTTTGCGACTTATAAAGGGAAAACCAATCAGGAGTTCCAGACGAGTCCGGGGGTAAAGTATGTTCTCCAAGGTGGCAAAATCGTTGGGTTTCACGGGCGTTCGTCCGATGTTCTACACTCTCTTGGAGCCTATGTTTCTTTCCCATCCACTCCTGAATTGCTTGGAAAGTGGGCTAAGGTAGTAATAAAGTATATCTAAAGAAAAGACAGACAACAATATTAACTAATTGAGGATTGGTCAAAAAAACATAACTAAGGATTTAATTGGATAGGACGCAATGGTATCTATATGCTGTGGAATAAGTGGAAAAAAATACCTTGACTAAAATTGAAAATCCAACGGAATGGTTGTTAACTTGACTAAATTAAAAAATGTGAAAATCTTGGAATCATTCCGAATAATAATAAATCTCTTTGAACATTTCTTGAACAAATATAATTAATTTATAAGGTGGAGCAAAAAGGAGAGGGTCCAGGGCTAAGATGCTCCCATGCCATAGCACAAGTAGGAAACAAGATTTACTCCTTTGGTGGCGAGTTCACACCAAATGTGCCTATTGACAAGCATCTTTGCGTCTTTGACCTAGAGACCAAGACTTGGTCCATTTCACCAGTCACCGGGGACGTTCCGCACCTCTCTTGCTTAGGCGTCGGTATGGTGTCCGTTGGATCAACCCTCTATGTCTTCGGAGGCCGAGACTTTTCCCGAAAGTACAACGGTCTCTACTCTTTTGACACGACCACGAAACAGTGGAAACTGCTAACTCCCGTGGAAAAAGGACCCACTCCTCGTAGCTTCCACTCTATGGCAGCCGATGAGAGCAACGTCTATGTTTTCGGTGGAGTGAGTTCCAAGGAGCGTCTCAAGAACCTAGACGCCTACAACATCGTTGAGCAGAAGTGGGTACAGTGTGCGACTCCAGGAGAATCGCTTAGCGCAAGAGGAGGAGCCGGGCTCGAAGTAGTGGAAGGAAAGGTTTGGGTTGTTTATGGGTTCGACGGATGTGAAGTAGATGATGTTCATTACTACGACCCTGTTGAAGACAAGTGGACACAAGTGGAGACATATGGTGAGAAGCCTTGCGCGAGGAGCGTNAGAAGTGGGTACAGTGTGCGACTCCAGGAGAATCGCTTAGCGCAAGAGGAGGAGCCGGGCTCGAAGTAGTGGAAGGAAAGGTTTGGGTTGTTTATGGGTTCGACGGATGTGAAGTAGATGATGTTCATTACTACGACCCTGTTGAAGACAAGTGGACACAAGTGGAGACATATGGTGAGAAGCCTTGCGCGAGGAGCGTTTTCGCAAGTGCGGTTGTTGGGAAACACATTGTGATATTTGGAGGTGAGATAGCGATGGATCCACAAGCTCACGTGGGTCCGGGACAAATGACCGGTGGGACCTTTGCGCTGAATACCGAGACATTAAAGTGGGAGAGGTTGGATAAGTTAGGTGAAGATGAGGAGACTCCGAACGTCAGAGCATGGTCCGCTTCCACAAGTGGTACCATTGATGGTAAGAAAGGGCTGGTGATGTTTGGTGGAAAAGCTCAGACCAATGCCCGGTTTGATGATCTCTTCTTTTACGGGATTGACTCTGCTTAAACGCTTTAAAACGCCGTTTGATGATACCCGCTTGCGATTGTGTGTGTGTGATTCAATAAAGGGAGGGTCGTGATAGTTGATATCATATGATCCTGATTGTGTGTGTGTGATTCAATAAAGGGAGGGTCGTGATAGTTGATATCATATGATCCTTTATCAGCTTGTCTCTTTTTTATGTTATGTATGTTTGTTTCATGTTTTGTGTTTTATCAATAATTTTCCTATTTTCTCCAAAAAAACACCCGAGAATAGAAAGATGCCAAACTAAGATTCGGAGAGTCATACGTTAGCTAGTTAAATATGAAGAATTATGGATGTGTTAGTAACCCGTAAAACGTCTGAAGATTAGAGCCATGCATCATTAATCAAAACAATTGTGTATACAACACTGTAAGATTAGAGCCATGCATCATTAATCAAAACAATTGCTACATAGACTCTGAGGTTTAGATAGGCTTGGAATGGAGAAGCTGAATGTATAGGTCTGACTTGGTTGATAAAATGCTAAAATAAAATGGAGTACTGTTTGTTTACTTAAATTTTGAGCGGATGAAAGGTTGCTCGAGTGTAAGATTTCAAAAAGATTTGAGAAAAATATTTTGAAGCGTTCAGAAAAATAGTCTTTAATCTCTTAAAAATCAATTTCTAACCTTTCAAAAACCATTTGCCGAAAGAAAAAATTCTTTCAAAAACCAGTTTTGAACATTTAAGAAATAAATTTTGAACCCATCAGAAACCAGTTTTAAACCTTTCATAAATCAATTTTGAACCCTTAAAAATTAACTATGAACCCTTTGGAAACCATTTCTAAACCCTTCAAAAACCAATTCTGAACCATTCAATAATCAATTCTTAACCATTCAGAAAATGTTTATGATCCCTTCTGAAAATAATTTCGAACCGTTCAAAAATTGTTTCATCTTTTCACATCTTTTTTGTATAGCTCATCAACGTGTTCAAAAAAACTTATACAGACCTATATTATGGAGAGCTCAAAAAAATTTTTTTTGGAGATCTCATAAATATTATGTGAAAAGTTTAGAATATTTTTCTGAAGGGTACAAAGTTGAATTATGACGGGTTCAAAATTTATTGCTGACGGGGTAAGAATATTTTTCAGAAGGTTCAATAATATTTTCTGAAAGTTTCAAAAGCAACTACAATATTTTTCTGAATGGCTCAGAATTATTTTTTCAAAGATTTAGAATTGATATTCTGACGGGTTAAGAATGTTTTTTGAAGGGTTAAGAATATAATTTTTTAGAGGGCTCGGAAACATTTCTAAAGGTTTCAAAAACTCTTCTGAAAATATTTGGATCCCTTCAAAAATTAATTCTGAATCCTTCAAAAATCAATTCTGAACCGTTCAAAAATCAATTATAGACCGTTTAAAAAACGATTCTTACTCTTTCAGAAAATAATTTAGAACCCGTCGGAAACTATTTCATCTTTTCACATCTTTTTTGAATTGCTCATTAACGTTTTCAAAAAGACTTATACATACCTATATTATAGAGGGCTCATAAATATTTTCTGGAGCTCTCATAAATATTTTTGAACGGTTCAGAATATTTTCCAAAGCATACAAAATTGAATTCTGACGAGTTTAGAATTTATTGCTAGCGGGTTAAGAATGTTTTTTGAAGGGTTCAAAATATTTTTATAAACGTTTCATGAATAACTTCCATATTTTCTGACTGGTTTCTGAAAGGATCAGCATTATTTTTTGAATGAGTTAGAATTAATATTCTAACGGGTTAACAAATTTTTTTGAAAGGTTAAGAATAGCTTTTTTGGAGGGCTCGAAAACATTTCTAAAGGTTACAAAAAAAACATCTGAAAATATTTGGAACCCTTCAAAAATCAATTATGATCCCTTCATAAAATAATTCGAAACCCTTCAGAAATCAATTATGGGCCCTTTAGAAAAAGATTCTGACTTCTTCAGAAAATAAATTTGAACTCCTCAGAAACTATTTCATCTTTTCACATCTTGTTTTGAATTGCTCATCAACATTTTCAAAAAGACATACATAAAAATGTTATGGAGGGCTCAGAAATATTTTTTGAAGATCCCATAAATATTTTCTGAAAGGTTCAGAATATTTTTCCGAAGGGTACAAAATTTAATTTTGATGGGTTCAAAATTTATTGCTGACGGGTTAAAAATATTTTTCTGAAGAGTTCAAAATATTTTTCTAGTAGGTTCAGAAACAACTATAATATTTTCCTGAATGGTTTCTGAAGAGCTCAAAATTATTTTTTGAAGAATTCAAAATTAATTTTTTGATGGGTTAAGAATATTTTTTGAAGGGTTAAAAATAACATTTTCGGATGGTTTGGAAACATTGTCTAAAGATTCCAAAAACCTTCTGAAATTTTTGGAACCGTTTAGAAATCAATTCAGAACACTTTCTTGAACCAATTCTCAATCTAAATATACGCAATCTTTAAACATTTTTAAATAGAAAGTGAAAAGAAAATAGTTTTTTAATAGGGTGAACAGTGATTGTTGGTGTACTGTTTATCTCCTTAAAATTTGAGCGGATGAATGGCTGTTAGAGTGTAAAATTTTGAAAACCCTTTAGGAAAATATTCTGAATCTTATAGAAAACAATTCTGAATTTTTTAGAAAACAATTTTGAACCCTTCAAAAATCAATTTTAAGCCCTTCAGAAACAAATTTTGATACCTTGAGAAACCAATTCTTAATTCTTCGGAAAACAATTCTGAACCTTTTGAAAACCAATTTTACCCTTAAGAAACCAATTCTCAATATAAATGTACACAATCTTTAAACATATATAAATAAAAAAAATTAAAAATAAATAGTATTTTAAGGGGATGAACAATGATTGATGGTGTACTGTTTATCCCCTTTTAAATTTGAGTGGATGAATGTATGTTGGAGTGTAAGATTCCAAACTCTTGGGAAAAGTATTATGAACCCTTCAGGAAAATATTCTGATCCCTTTAGAAATCAATTTTGAACTCTTCATAAATTAATTCAGAACCCTTAATAAATCAATCTGAAACCCTTAAAAACCAATTCTGAAACTTTCAATACGTATTCTAAACCTTTCATAAATCAATTATGAAGCCTTAAAAAACCAATTCTAAAGTCTTCAGAAACTAATTTTGAATCCTTCAGAAACCTATTCTGAAACCTTTAAAAACCAATACTGAACCATTCAGAAATCAGTTTTGAACTCTTCAGAAAAAATTTTGACGCCTTAAAAAATAATTTCAAACCGTTCAGAAACTATTTCATATTTTCACATTTTTTTTTGAATAGCTCATCAACGTGTTCAAAAAGACATATAGATGCCTTAATATGGAGGGCTCAGAAACACCTTTTTTTGGAGATCTCAAAAATGTTTTCTGAAAGGTTTTCCAAAAGGTACTAAATTGAATTCTAACAGGTTTTCGGAATTTATTATCTACGGGTATGAATATTTTTGTGAAGGGTATAAATATTTTTTTGAATGGCTCAGAAACAACTACAATATTTTATGAATAGTTTTTGAAGAGCTCAGAACTTTTTTTAAGAATTTGAAATTAATTTTCTGACGTATTAGGAATATTTTTTGAAGTGTTAAGAATAACATATTTTGGAGGGTTCAGAAACATTTTCTGAAGGTTTCGAAAACCCTTCTGAAAATATTTGGATTCATTCAAAATTTAAGTTTGAAACCTTCAGAAACCAATTCTCAACCTTTCAGAAATTAATTCTAGACTCTTTAGAAAAATTTAAGTTTGACACCTTCAGAAAATAATTTCGAACCCTTCGGAAACTATTTCATCTTTTTACATATTTTTTTGAATGGTTCATCAACGTTTTCAAAAAGACTTATACAGACCTATATTATGGAGGGTCCAGAAACATTTTTTGGATCTCTCAGAAATATTTTTTGAAATGTTCGTAATATTTCTCTGAAATGTACAAAATTTAATTCTGACGGGTTAAGAATTTATTGCTGGCGGGTTAAAAATATTTTCTGAAGGGTTCAAAATATTTTTCTGAAGGGTTCACAATATTTTTCTGAAGGGTTCAGAAACAACTACAATATTTTCTTGATTTAATTCTGAAGGGATCTAAATTATTTTTAGAAGATTTAGAATTAATGTTTCGACGGGTTAAGAATATTTGTTTGAAGGGTTAAGAAGAACATTTTTTGGAGGGATTGGAAATGCTGTCTAAGAGCATCTCCAAAAAGACACTCTATTTTAGAGTTTGCAAAACTCTATATTTGAAGTTTGTAGGTGTTATGCTCCAAAAACAAAACTTCAAACTTAACTTTAAAACTATTTATATTTTATACTATAGTCCTTATATTTTTCATAATTAGTTTAAATTCATAGAACTTTTATAAATAACTAACACATATATAAAAATATTACAGCAATATTAAATGGTAAAATATTACACTAAAATATGAATTATTAATAGAAATATATAATTAAATGTTAAACTATAAATAAAATATCAACTTAAGTTTTGTAATATTGTTGTTGTCTAGTTCTAATTTTAACTGTTTTAATCTTATCTTGTTTTTTTGGTGAAAACAATAAGTGTAAAATTTAAATTTATAAAAAAAAAAACTTGAAATATTAACGAGATATGAATTTTCAAGAGTTAAAATGATAAAAACATAAAATATATAAGACTTATAAATATAATGTATAATTGTAAGGACCAAAATTGAAACAAAATATGAAACTTCAAATTTGAAGTTTTGAGTAGTGACACTCTATATTTGAAGTTTCACTACTCAAAACTTCAAATTTGAAGTTTTAGAGTTTCTTTTTGGAGAACCAAAAACTTCATATTTGAAGTTATAGAGTGTCTTTTGGAGATGCTCTAAAGGTTTCAAAAACCCTTCTAAAATATTTGGAATCCTTCAGAAATCAATTATGAACGCTTCAAAAACCATTTCTGAATCTTTAAGAAATTAATTATGAGCCTTTTAGGAAAAAAAAAATTGAAGCCTATAGAGAATAATTTCAAACTCTCATAAACTATTTCATCTTAACACATCTTGTTTTGAATGGCTCATTAGCGTGTTAAAAAAAACTTATACATACCTATATTATGGAGGCTCGAAATATTTTCTTGAACATTTTTTTGGAAATCTCATAAATATTTTTTAGAAAGTTCAGAATATTTTTTGAAGAGTACAAAATTGAATTCTGACAGATTCAGAAATTAGTGCTGACAGGTTAAGAATATTTTTATGAAATGTTCAAAATATTTTTCTGAAGAGTTCAGAAACATCTACAATAGTTTACTGAATGGTTTCTGAAAGGCTTAATATTTTTCCAAGTTGAATGTTTTGTCATCTTTTTTCTTTGTTTCGTCATTGGCGTGTATTGAATTTAATAATAAGATGCTTAAAATTCATAAACAGTTTGTCACATACACTCTCTCTTGCATAGATATATACCTATATATGAAACACACCAAAAACAAAACCTCTTTAATTTTCATAGCTCGAATCGTACAACAGTTTTGATTTCCGGTCATGATGACATAGTATTACGAAGAATCACTAGTCAGTGCCATTCGTTGTTTCTGAGCTTCTGATGGCAGCTTAACCTCGGTTGCTAAGCCAATGGCCTGGAGGAACCTAACGACGTACCAAGTCATATCAAATTGCCACCATTCAAGTCCATGCCGAGCAGAGAACTCGAACGCATGGTGATTGTTGTGCCATCCTTCTCCAAAAGCCAGAGCTGCTACCCACCTAAAATAATCATAATTCATAATAAAATTATATATATATATATATATATATATACATATCTCAATGGACCAAGTTGCTAAGGATTTGATCGATGATGGAAGTTTACCAGTTGTTCTTAGACAAATCTCCAGTGTTCCAAGCTTGGTTTCCCCAAACATGACAAGCTGAATTTACTAGCCAAGTTATGTGATATACCCATACTATTCTTACACCCTGCATATAATTTTTTTTTAAAAAAAAATAGAGTTATAAGGTCTGAGACATAGTGGCAGGAAAATCAAGTTTTTCATGTGCCGTTTACGAAACCGCCAAATGTAGTTTGCACTTTAAAGCATGCAAAAATGATGTTTTGTAATTAAATACAAGCAAATCAAATTCAGTCACATTCACGAGAAGAGTGTGAGCCAGATAGATCTTTCTTACAAGATAGATCAGATATGTTGTACTTGTGGTTCTCTGCTTTACTAAATTTAATACAAACTTGCGTGGCGTAAAGTCAATAACCTAAGTGGCACTAAATGACAAAGACCAAAACTAAAGCAGCTTGTCTAAGAATCAAATGGGCAAAGATATGGCCTTGCAAATTCATAGCCACACAAAAAGTGGTGGATTTTTTCTGTTTTTCACCAAGCTAAACACACACACATCCTGTACTATCTATATCTCATTCTTGAAATTAACGATGATAAGATACAAAATGCAAAGATAACATACCATTCCCCAAACGATGAAGGGGAAGCCACCCATTGCGTATAGAGCAGCCGCTAGAGCCACCGGATGCCAAATGTAGGTGGTTTTAAGGAACTGATAGAACGGCTGCTTCTCCAAATCCCCAACATTATTAGGCTCCCCAACCTTCACACAAACACTAATAAACAAACAAACAGAGAATACATTTTAAAATAAAAAAATAAACAAAAACAAACTCTTACCCTTTGTGTGATAGTATTAGTATCAAACATCCAATTCATATGACTAAACCAAAACCCTTCAAGTGGACTATGAGGATCTTTATCCGAATCACAAAACTGATGATGGTACCTATGTGTACTCACCCAATCAATTGGATGCCCCTAAACACAAAACACAACATCAAATTCCACAAACTCAAACATGACCATTTAAAACAACAAACTAAACTTTACCTGAAGAGCCTGAGCTCCACAATAAGCAAACAAGTACTCAAGCCACTTAGGAAGCTTAAAGCTTCTATGAGTAAGATTCCTATGAAAAGACAAAGTAATCCCCAAGAGACCCGTCACAATATAAAGCACAAAAGCAACCGAAACAGCTCTCCAATTAAACTGAAACGGAGCCAACAAGCTAAGCAAATGCATTGAGACAACAACAGCAACAGCTCCAAAATCCATCGAAGTCCATTCTCTCTCCCACCAAACTGCTTTATCTGTCTTCTTCTTCACCATCACATCCGAAAGTAGAATCCTTCTGTAATCTTCTCCAGTCTCCGAGGCGGCTGCAGCTGCGGCGACATCTCGCTTCGGAGCCTTGAATGCGAGACTGGGCAGCTTGAAAGGAGCGAGCTTTTGGTTGTGGGTGAGTGAGATTCCGGTGAGATTCAACGAGGGTGGGGTTCTTAGAGGTCGTGGAGGAGAAGAGAGGAAGAAAGGTTTGGGCTTTGTTGAGGGAGAGGTTAAAAGAGACGCCATTGTCGTCGACGTTGTAGCCGAGGAGAGGAGAAGATAAGACTTAAACCCTATATATACATATATAGTATTAATGTATGTGTGCGTGTATGAATCAGGGTCGGTCTTTTTTGTAACAGCAAGTAGTGTAGTTGTGGTGACAGAGACGTGTCTAAAGATCTAATCTTTGTGGCTTAAGAGAGAAGATAAGATGGGTCTTAGGGATTTGGATTGCCAATTTGGGGCAGTGAACTAACCACGGATCTTCTCTTTTCGTTTTTAATAGAAATAGTCCTTTATGTTCTTGTAAACTTAACAAATCGCCCCGGTAGTTTTTGTATGATCATACATACTTGGGCTTTAGATAGATTTATCCAGATATGGGCTTTGTTTTGATTTTGGCCCATTAGTTCTTTTCTAGTTAAGAAAATTCAAATGAGTTTCGACAATTCAAACAAGATATTTTTCTGTTTATGAGATTTCAAAGTCTTTGTTTTCATCTGCCAAGGAAAAAAAAATCTAGTAACAGATATTTTGTATATGTGGTGGTAAATAAACCCTTATCTTGAAACTATATAAGTATTAATTATTCTTCATTCATCAAATTCTAAAGAGTTTATCATCAGATCGGTTCCCATGGCTGCAGCTGCTAACACCGCCGTTTTTGTATCTCCTTCACAGCTTTTATCCTCTAAACGCAGTTTTAGTAAGTATTTTTTGTACTTCTTTGATGTTAATCTATGTACTCAATGCTCTGTAGTATATAAAATTTGAAGGTTTTTTTGGATAATATATGTAGTGTACAGTTCAACGGTTAGTCCAATACAGAGGAGAATTCCAAGAAGGAAACTTGAGCTGCAAGTAAAAGCTGCTGCCACCACTCTTGCACCCGCTGAAGAGATAAAAGAGTATGTTATATGCTTCTAAACCTCCTCTTGTTACTTTGGTTGATGTAACTATAATAGTATAAAATAACATAGTTGATGGTTGATTGATTTGTGTAGCTATAAGCTTCCTTCATGGGCTATGTTCGAGATGGGAACAGCTCCAGTGTTCTGGAAAACCATGAACGGTCTTCCTCCAACCGCAGTAAGTTTCCCTACCCATTTTCCCCCACGTTAACCTCAAATTTAACGATCGTTAGACTCAAAAGTTCTTTCTTGAAATAGGGTGAAAAGTTGAAACTGTTCTACAATCCAGCTGCAACCAAACTCACTCCTAACGAGGACTATGGGGTTGCTTTCAACGGTGAGTTTCTCATACAACATCTCATTAACTTGTATTTGAACTTTATACCAATGAGTTCATTAGGACTCATTTATGAGGGTTTAGTCCAGTTATATGGACTAATAAAAGATGGAAAAAGTTATTCAATTGGATACTAATGGTGCAGGAGGATTTAACCAACCAATCATGTGTGGTGGAGAACCAAGAGCAATGCTTAAGAAGGATCGAGGCAAAGCCGATTCTCCTATTTACACTATGCAAATTTGCATTCCTAAGCACGGTCTGTTTTTACATAAGCATAACCAAAGCAATGATTATGTGATCTAAGTAGTATAAATTTGACATTTTCGTTGTTTGGATGATTCATATTTCAGCTGTGAATTTGATATTCTCGTTCACCAATGGTGTCGACTGGGATGGTCCATACAGACTTCAGTTCCAAGTCCCCAAGCGATGGCAAAACAAACCTATTGAGTTCTTCAATGAGGTATTGCAAGTACAATAATATAGTATTCAAAAATAATAAATATAAAGTCTATTTTTCATTTGGTGCAAAAAGGGTCTAGCTAAAGAGTTGAGCCAAGATGGAGCCTGTGAGAGAGCAATATTTCCTGACTCGAACATAGTTGCGACACGGTGCACAATGATTGCCAACTTAACGGTCGAAGGAGTATGTATCTCACCAACTATATATATATACTACAATTCATTTGTTAGACATACCATTTTAACATAGTTAAGGTTCTTGACATGTTTCAGGGAGATAGATGCAATCTGGACCTTGTTCCTGGGTGCATGGATACAAACTCGGAACATTTCAACCCGTTGGCTAATGTTGATGATGGCTCTTGCCCTCTTGACTTATCTGATTCTGATGAATAGAACTATATAATCTTTCTTCATGTAAATATATAGTTAGTATATGAATAAGTTATACATGTAAGAACTGAATACGATAAATGTCACTCGTTGATTTTTATTTAATTACAAAAGAAATTGATACTTAAAATATCTGACTCTTTTTTTTTAGCCACCGACTATTAGAAATGGTAACATGATGCTCTATTTATTAGTTGAACTAACATACATTGGAGAAACTTCTCAACGACAAAAAGACAGTAAAATAAAGTATGATCTATTGCTTTCCCCTGGACCAAACTATTAATGAATAATAATCATGGATCGGTGGACCTACCCCCGTTAACTTATACGAAAACCATATCCTCCTATCAATGGAACAAAACACATGTTGCACCAAATATAGTGAAGAAGTACATTCAAAATGTCCAGCCAATGAATTTTGGCAGTCACCTCTCTATCTTCTAATATTGAATTGAATGAAATAGTTGTAGAAAGACACTAAGAAACTCCTATTCACAATAACGTGCACGTTTAGTTAGGCTCAACCTGCAGAGATATATACCGTATTCAATTAGAACCATAGGAAAAAGAAAATAAATTTAACTAATTGGACTTCAACTAAATTTAATATGTTCAAGTTCAACTAAACATTTCAAAAGAAAACAAAATTAATTGACTAGCGAGTCTTTAGAAATTAAACTAAAACCATTGCCTAATAAATTGTGTCTCTTGCTCATCATCTCTTCGTACTTCCCAGCCAACGAGTCAAAGAGAATCCCAGCGCCAACTCCAACTGCAAGATCGATCGTGTAGTGTCCTCTCGTCCCAAGCAGCCTAATCGATTGTAATACATTCAGGATGTCAAAAAGCATCGCCAGTCTCAACCTTTGCATTCTCCTCATGTCTAAGGACGCTATCATCGAACCGGCGACATGTCCCGAGTAGAAGAGGAAGAATGAGACGTTTCCCACTGGAAAATCCACTCCTGATCCTAAAAACTCCTGTAAAAAGTGTCAAATCATTAGCGATGCTTTTGACTCTCTCAATGATAATAATAATAAAACTACCTCTTACCTAAAATAAAAATAAACTACTTTCCATTTCGATAGAAATACTATCGTTTTTTAAAAATTTGACATGAAGTTAAATAAATTAATCCTATCAAAACTGAACATAAATTTATGAAAGAAAATTGTCTGTCACATATCCTCTATAAATTAATCATGGAATATTACAACATTTTTTTGTAGCCACGTGTCATAATAAAGATGATTTTCAGAACTTTTATAGAAATATGTTGGTTCAACTAAACATATGTTATATTTTTATTAAACTAACTATCATATTTAATTAGTATTTTACAAAAGAATATTTTCTATTATTTCCTTAAATAAAAGTTACGTAATTACCTAATATGATTAACATATTTAATGATTATGAATAATAAATATTTGATAAAAAAATTTTATCCTATTTACTTTTATGTAATTTTATATTATTAAAATAAATTAAAGAATCACATTAATTATATAATAAAAAGTTAGTTTTTTTTTCTTATATTTTATTTTTTTAAACAACCATAAATTACTAAAAATAGTAAAAATCTCACATTGAAAAATTTGTAATGAATGGTAACGTTTTTTAGTTGAGGCAATCGTCTTTTTAGTGGATCTTAATCAATTTTTAATGATTAACTAAATAGATCACGTATATAATAGAGTGTGTTTTGGTTTAAAAATTATTGCATATCCAAAATTAATATGAACCATCATCCTTTTCGTTTAAAACTTTGTTACAATAAAAATATCAAGTTGGGTAAAAAAAACGAATCCAAATAATCAAACCAAATCTAATCCAAAACGTAGTACATATTTTTAACCAAAATTGATTAGATATCTAAACGGTTTCAAAATTTTGGTATCTAGAAAACCGAAACTGAATCAAAATATTTCGGGTATCCGAGTGTACTCGAACCAGATTTATATACTTAAATATATTAATTATTTTAAAATTTAAAATCTAAGAATATAAAAAATACATGAGATGTTTTAAAATTTTCCAAAATACTTAGAAATATATAAAATAGTTAAATGTACATTTTTAAAATAGTTAAACGATACTTCAAATACCAAAAATACTTGAAATATTTATTATTTTTTGTCCAAATATATAAGATAAACCAATTTTATATCAAGTTTAAGTATTATGGCATTCATTTTTCAAATTTCTATTTTATATATTATTTTATTTTTAGATTTTCAGAAATTTAAAGTATATATGTGAATTTTAATATTTTAAAAAGAAATTAAATGGGTTATCCGAACCTAAACCTAAACCTAACCTGCAAAGATTCGAACAAAACACACAAAGATCTAAACCAAACATAATCTAACCGAACCAAATGGTATCCAAATACGTACCCATTCCTGATCAAATGTAAAAAAAATGTTATTGATAACAAAATATGTATTTAAATATAAAAAAATATTTTTAAAAAAAGCTCACTTCGCGCATAGCGCAGATTGTCATCTAATATTAAATGTTAATGAAGTTCCACGTTATAGTTAGAAATTGTTTCTAAAGAGCCAAGCCCGAAATTCATGAGATTTGAAACAGTTACTAAATATATATTTTTAATTTATGCATTGAATACTATATACATATCAACCACTAAAATTTTGGAAGTTAGAGAGAGATGTTATCTCGCTATGTATAAGACCGTCCTGTCTATCGGTAGTGGCCAAGGAAAATCACACGCCCAACAACATTTGAGGACTTTACATAATTACATCTATTCTGGTACAATATCAATGAATTATTTTTAAGGGTAGAGTATTATAGTATATAGTCTTTCAAAGAGAGAAGGAGAAATGTAAAGAATGGGACCTGAGGGAGAGGGAGCTGAGTAGAGTAACCAAGAATACCGCGACAAGTGAACATGAAGCAAGCCGAGATGGTGGCTCGTGGTCTTCCTTCCATCAACCATGTCCAGACAATATACGTCGTTTGCATCGCTACGAACACCTGTCCCCCACCACCATCCAAACAAAAGTTTTAAATAGTTAAAAAGTACAAAAGTCAAATCTAACCAATCTATTTGCATTGCATGTGATCACGTCTCCATATCACCCATGTGTTACTTTTTAATGGGTTTTAACTTTAAAGTTATAAAGCATTCTATTATATTATACTACTATAGGACAACTATTTCGTTAGAAAGAAATAAACAAACAAAATGGCAGTTGTTAAAAAGAAGATTAGACTTAAATACTAAACAAAGCGATTACATTAAATACATTTATGTCCACTAGTTTATCTACTAACACCATTATTCCACTCTTAGGATATTTCATTGCATGTTGATGTTTACGTTGACAGCAAAATTCCAGCTGGAGAATTAATTACCTCACAAAATAAAATAAAAGATCTGAGATTTGTTCCCATCACTACCACCATTTATTTTATTTGACTAACTATATAATAAATTACTACGATTTAAATGATAAAGAAAAAAAAAACAAAAAGTTAGGTGAGACATGAGGAATTGATGATAAATCATTTAATACTAGTTGTTTTAAACCCTAACTTAATTATCTTACTACATACCGTGTTTAGTGCGGCTAAGACGGTGTTAAGATCAGGTGAATTTGCCAAGACGCGGTTCAGAGAGCGCGTGGCTACAAACCCAACATCGAACGGCTCAGACCTGGCGGGAATCATCTGAAGCGTATACTCGACGCCCATGAAGAACAGAACTCCAACCGCGAACACACACGGTATCCAATGGACTCTCGCCACGTAGATAGCGTCACGCGCCGTCCATGTCATAAACGACGCCTTTCCTACTACATTGGCGTAGCCGTCGTCTGTTTTCTTAACAATGCTCTCCATTGATGAGACGGTTCCGTCAAAAGCGACGTCGTTAGTGTGATGTCCGTTAAGAGAGTTAGATCTGCGACGGAGAGGAACACCAGTTTCTGTGGACATAAGCGTCAGATATGGGTTATATTATATATAAGAGACAGAGATTTCGAAGGAGGTATTGTTTTATATTTTATGAACTGTGAAAGGAAGATTGTTTGTTTGGTCTACAAAACACATACGAAAACGATGAGTATGAGGTTCGAGAGCTACGTTTACGCAAGTCTTTGCCTTATTATTTTTTCTACTCTCTTTGTTGGGCTTTACTTTTTGTACCAACATGTTCTAGAGTTCTTTTTATATGTCAAGTTTGATATTTTAGACGACCAAAAGAAATATAGATAGTGAAGAGTATGTGCCTTTTGTGAAACAGGTGTTTCAAAAAAAAAGATAGTGAAGAGTATAAGATTCTCTCGTTACTATAATAACTATGGTTTTCAGACAAAACCACGTTAGTGGTGTGTGTACATTAAGTGTTAACAATGTTGTATATACTCTAATCCAAGATTATGGAGAATATCAAGAGATTTGATGCTGCGTTGTATACATTAGCCACTAGTTTATTCAGCTGAATATTATATAATTCCCATTTGGCGCAAATCATCTTTCACGCTTTTTTAAGATAAGTATTGAAAAGAGATATAGTACTGAACTTCCACAATCTAGTAATTGAAAACATAGAAGACACTTATAGTAGGCATGCGTATAAATATAATCGGTTATAGAATAAAATCTGAAATGTAGTTGTATGAATTTTAAATTTTTTTTATAGATTCGTACAGATTTTTTTTTTAATTCTAAAAGGTATACAAAATGTAAATTATGTAATTGTCTACATGTTAACGTAACTCAAGGCGATGGTGATTATTTGTATCTTTGTCACATAACCTAGACTAGGCGTGCCTGTCTAATCACTCAATCAGTCGTGTTTGTCTAAAATGGTCTATGCTTGGATTTGGGCCATTGTTGATGTTTTCTTTGATTCATTATTTCTTACCTTTAATAAAGAGTATCGACATACAAATAGATCTCGGTCAGCTCATAATAATATAGATTCTGATTTAGAAATACCATCCATCAATTCCCAGTTTCTTTATACTCAGTAAAGACTCAATTATAAGTAAAGTGTGTACGGGAGACATCATTGTAAAAAATACTCAACATATATGTCGACTAAAAACACATTAAACAACGTCTTTAGGACTATTCATAACGAACTTGTATTGAACATTCGTTCTTTTTATGCTACTGCATATTATGATCTCGCATCATATTTTTTCAAAAAAAACTAGCACAAAAAGTAAAAACCAATTTACTTACTGTTTAATAATGTTAAATAAAAAGTACTGATAAAGTTAAATTGAATTTGTTATCTAGTTGATGGTGCAAAAAGTATTTTCGGTTTTCAACTGGAATTCTATTTGAGATACACCAATAAAAAATATTATATCCAAGTAAATTTACATAGAAACTTTTTAGATAATAAAGAATAAGAAATATATTAAATAGTTTTAAATTTAAAATCATAATAGTTTTATATTTTACACTGAATATTATAGCAGACATGTAAACACATTTAGAATATGATTTGAATTTAGTCAAAAACGATTAAATACTAATATTTTTCAAAGCCATCTCATGTTATTAAACGATTAAAATTTTACATATACGACTTTTAATTTCTGGCCAATAGGCTTTCGGAAGGAGACTAATAAATAATAGTAATAGATATCTTTTAGTCGTCAAAATAAATAAACGCGTCACGCGCGTCTGTGTAAGGGGTGTATAAATAGAAGCGTTGAGAAGGAGGAGGAGAGAGTGTCCATATCATAATCATTCCCTAATCAAACCACAAAATCTAACTTCCGCACACCAAATAAAAAAAAAAGAAAATGGAATTAGTTGAAGAGAAGGCTCCAAAAGAAGGAAAAAAGATGGGAGAAAGAAGAGTTGTGGTGGACAAAGCTTATCTCTACGAAGAAGACCAACCACTCACCGTCTGCAAAACCTCTCTCTTCCACACCGGCGATGGTTTCACCGCCTACGACTGTAACGGCGACATCATCTTTAGGGTTGATTCTTACGGTAGAGATAACGACGAGTTTGTCCTCATGGACGTTACCGGAAAGTGTCTCCTCACCGTTAAACGCAAGGTTAAAACCATTTTAACTACTATAAATATTATATTAAGTCGATCCATCAACTGGATTATATAATATAAAGTTTGATACTTAGCTTGTTGAGCTAGTAAAGTAGTTTTATTGAATGTGTATCGTTTCTTGTTCTTGATAATCTTTAATTATCAGCTAAAATTCGATGAAGATTATTATTTTTTTGGTTAGAAAAGGATCTGAAATAATTGTTTTGAGCTATACAGAATCTAATAAACTGTTTGTCATATTAATTATTAGTTCGAAGATGGAACTGATTTTTTTTTGTTATGAACAGAGACCGACTCTGCATCAGAGATGGGAAGGTTTTCTCGGGGAGAGATCGGACGGTCAGAAACCGATCTTCAGCGTACGTAGATCATCGATAATCGGACGGTGCACGATGGAAGTAGAAGTATACGACGGAACAGGAGAAGAGTACACCATAGACGGTGACTTCTCGCTACGAAGCTGCCTCATATACGACACAGAGAAGCAAACTGTGGCTGAGATCAAACGCAAAGTGGACATGTCAACGAACGTGATGCTTGGACGAGATGTGTTCACTCTAGAGATAAAACCCGGTTTCGACGGGGCTTTCGCGATGGGTTTGGTCCTCGTGCTTGACCAGATCAACGGTGATGATCCAGTTGAGATTGGTGATGAACAAGTACACCCTTTTGTGGAGGATTAATCTCTCTCTCTCTCTCTCACTTTCACTTTCACCTCTCGTCAAGTCTTTGTTCCGGTTTAATCCAACCGAATCTGATCTTTGGGTTTTGTCAAAATCTTTGGATTTGGACATTTGAGGTTGTTTGTATGTTATTAAAGTTGTTACGTTACATAATATATAGTCTCTGTCTCGTGAACTTTGTTGACTGTATGTTGATGTTACAAAGTTCTTGTCTACTTTTCATTCATATATACATTTTATCAGAAAATTGTTCGAAAAGTTTTTTTTAGATCTCTAGAGTTTCAATTGTGTTGTAAAAAAACATAATAACTGTTTGATCATATGTTGTACAAGATTATAAAAGCAAAACTAATATGTTAGTTGAATTACCGACGTATACTAATCTTTATTTAACCACGTAACGTGTATAGTACATATGTGTAGGCAAGTGGAAATTTTATAAGTCATGTCATGTGATTCGTGAATATATATTACTATTTCTAGGTGTCAGTTGACATAAGATCTGAGAGTGCGTATGTTTATTAAATCATAAGGTGGACGAATAAGGATTTTGAGAAAATAATTACTAATATGGGAATCTGATAAAGAGAGAAGGTATATATATCTTGACTACTTTCTCCCACTGGCCACTATAAATATATACTATGATTCGTTATCGTAATCAAAATGTGCATGCTGTCGTAAATGCACAATTAGTTATATAGAGATACTTGTACGTGGTCATAATCCTCCACTATGAATAAGCACATGCACATGTAACTAAAGTAAGTTTTTTTTTGGTAAAATGTTAAGATTAATTAAAGGAAGTTCTTAATAGTTAAAGAGTTATCTTTATAACATTGGTTATCCATGAAAAAAGTAGGAAGAAACTAAAGACTGTAACAGCAGAATAAGCATAGGGATTGCAATAGCTCTACAGAAGAGTTAATTGTGTATCCTCAAGATAGTCTTAGAGCAAGTGCATCAAGAGTTTAGTGCACAGGTTCACACGATTCCCGATAAAAAAAATATTATAATAATCAATTATGTTGAACTCGGCTTACAACACCTCTTCCGCATGAACCGGTTCATGTCTATTTTGCGGGCTCAAAGGCGGCCTTTGGGCCAAGCAAATGAAGCCCATGCTTCCGGTCACCTTTAAATAAATTGAGAACCGGCCACTTAATTTCTAAAAATATCTTTAGTCTAGTGGTTTATTTGTCAGAAACAAAATCTCATGGGCTCAACCCAGGTTCAAATCTGCAAATTACGTGTCAATGTAGCCAATTTTTTATTTTGTTTTTAGTCTAAAAAATGTCAGGACCGACTTTGGCGGGCCCCACACCACGTCGCGACCTGCTATTGGTCCGTTTTATTTCTTTTTTTAATTTTTTTCTTTTTTAAAAAAAAAATCAAAAAAATAATAATAATAAAAAAATGAAATCGGTGAACCCCAAAGCGGGTCACTGATGCACTTGCTCTTACAACTCTAAGAGAACATGCATACACATAATACTGATGTGGCGTGAATGATTAGTTAGATACAAAAGAAGAGCAGCATGAAAGAAAAAAAAGTAAAACAGATTAATAGAGAAAACAAATGATTTGCAGTTGTTAAGCTAATAGAAGCTGTTCAGCAGCTTCTGCTACTACCGTTCCCTCCACAACATTAGCTTTAACAGTCTTGGTCTTTGCATCAACTGGTTTCTTTTGAACCTCTTGTTTGTCAGTCTGAGACTCCACTCTCTCCTTCCCTCTATCTTCAACATGATCTTTCATGGATTCACCAGATTCTTGGGCTGGAGCAGGATTAGTATTCTCCTCTGCAACCATGTTGTCTTTTGCATCCTTCTCAGTTTCAGCAGAGGCATTCTCCTTTTCCTTTGGATGATTCATTTCAGTATCTTCTTCTTGCACATGAGAGTATTCAACTCCTCCCTCTGGTTTCTCAACTTCTTCTGTATCTTTCTTTAACACTGAAGATTTAGTTCGACCTCGCTTCTTTATCTGGTGAGGGAGTCAACTTAGTCGTCTCACTGATTCTTGCAGATCTCCTCCTAGCTAGGTGTCACACTAGTAGTCCAAATCAAACTCTGCGATGACAGGGTATCCAGGGTACGATTTGAGATACTGCTCCAGCTTCTTCCTGTTACTGATCTCTTCACTCGTTGGTGCAACAAACACAATCTCTGTTCCCTCGCTGATCCCACTTTATTGGGGGGGAAAAACTGCAAAAGAGAAAAAGAAGTAACCTATTGACTTCACTAGCAAGTTCCAAGGATGTTCGAGAGTAAACATGCATTACAAGAGACCGAGACGGCTTAACATCCATCAGAACATGCATTATAACCTTTTGAATCACGCAATCAATATATATACTAACAATTCTCAACAAAAAGCTACCTTCTTGTCCAGGTCTTTGAAGGTTATAGAAGAGTGACGACAAATAAAAATATAACTTGTGTTTGGTAAGTACATGATATTGGTAAAAATTGCATTGCACATTATACATCCTCAAATTCTAGGGTATTTGTTATTTAATTAAAGCCAAAAATGAGCAGAGGAAACAAACCAATTTCTTCCATGAAGAAGGTGCTGTTAGCTCAACAGATACAGTTTCATCATCTGTACCTTTTTTGTTGTTGCAACAGAAAACCTTGTGGGAGAAGCTAAGAAAGAAGGTTGAAAAATTTAGGGAGTTTATGGAGAGGTTAGTTGGCTCTGCTTGTTTCTCTATGTATGGCTTTCATAGGACTTCTCGTACATACCCAACCAAAGACGCATGATAAAGTCACTTTACTTTCTTCTATCTAAGGACACGTTGAAGTCTTTATAAAATGGTGGTATGGGCACGTCGTCCACTCTACTCGGTGTTGGCGTTATAAATACTACTTGGTGGTGGTTATGAAATGCACGTGCCAAATACTCCAACGACCTTCTCTGTTTTTGGTATAATTGGACTCCAGGAAGAAAACAAATCGTTAAGGTTTACAAATTCAGACTCATAAATATCCATCTTGTTGACCCATGTCTTTTTTACTCATGCTTAACCGCCTAAAGTTTAATACAGCAGTGTTGTTGGAAACACTTTACTTTTTTCATGTAAAAACTAAATACAGCAATAAACTAGACCATTTCAGTTAACTCTCAACGATCACACTCATTAGTCAAAAGATTTTAGCGCAATTGATTAACCATCATCACTTGAGTTGATGCCAAAACATCTGGTGAGAAATTATTATCTTACCACTTTAATGTATTATTGGATCCTATCATCTGAATGACTGATCTACAAGAAATATGCTTTACTTTACAGGTAATTTGATCTATCAAGACCATAAATATACAGTATGTGGAATATTAATGATGAGCAATCACAACAGACATTGGGAAATTACTTGAAACGAGAACCCTTCTTCCCTTTGCCTTTACCCATCCCATCGACAACTGTAACCCAGAAGAAGAGAGACATCCAAAACAACACCGCCATGAAGATCTTTACGCGGTCTTCAATCTTTGTCACATCTCCCACAACACCTATCCATATTATTATTATGTTCAAACATGAGAACAAAAGAGATTTCTTTTCTTTCTTTTGTTTCTATTTCCACCATTTTTTTTTATTTCAAGATTAACATATGTACTAATTACAAAACAAACACACATATCTATTCAAAACTGCTTAACAGACACACATGATAAACTAATGAAACAAGCCAATAGTAGTAGGTAACAATCACAAAAGACAATATAGTTAAAGTAAACCCAACACAAGCATCAAAGTAGTTTTTGTACTGAATCTCCCGACCAAAAAAAAAGCACATGTTTAAGTGACAACTGATGCAAACAAAGCCCAACCAAAATAATTCCAAGGCAGCGTTTAAATGGGAAATAAGAGTTGTTACCTTCAAGCTGAGTGGTGTTTTCAGGTGGAGGGGGATCAGGACTTGGAGGAGATGGAGGGCCTCCAACGACGGCGAGACGGCGTAAGCGGCGAGAAGTTACGAGTAAGGAGATATTTTGACGGCGGAAGTGAAACCGTGGGGAGAACGGCGGGAGAATTGAGTGGTGGTGGTAGCGGTTAGAGATTCTGGTCGTGTTGAACAAAGCCGTCGCCATACTTTCCTCAGCGATAAATTTTGACCAGATTTTCTTCTTTTTTTTCTTCCTTTACGATATTTAATATTTATAAATAATAATTAGCAGACAGTTAGTGAAAATGCAAAAAAAAAAAAATCTGTTGTAAACCAAAGTGAAATCTGTGTCTTATTCATGTTTTAGAGGTTCCATATATATATGGGATACAAGAACAAGATAAATGGAAAACATCTAATTCCTAAAGTAACAAGGAATTAGAAATACATAGAAAAGGAAAAGGGAACCAGCCGCCTAGATTATTGGGTCACACGACCATTGGGCTGGTTCTAATCTATCTAATGGTTAAGGCCCATTCACTAATTGGTACATAACACTCCCCCTTGAATGGCCTAACCGTATGGGCTTGTACCATGCTTAATGTTGCCTCGTTAAAACCTTATCTAGGAAAACCAAAAACCCAAGGTGGGAAAAATGGAAACCTTAGACAAGGAAAAAGAGTACAACACATGATACTCCCCCTGATGAATGCATCACTGAAAATGGCTCAGTGAACGCATCCCAATCTGGTACACGAACTTCTTGAACGTCTTGGTGGGTAAGGACTTGGTGAACATGTCGGCCAAGTTGCTGCTGGACTGGACTCGGACCACTCGGACTTCTTGGGCCTTCTGCAGGTCGTGGGTGAAAAAGAACTTGGGCAAGACATGCTTTGTTCTGTCTCCTTTAATGTAACCTTCCTTGAGCTGATGTATGCAGGCTGCATTGTCTTCATAGATAACTGTTGGCTCGTCCTTCCCAATGCTCAAACCACTTCCCACTCGGATATGGTTGGTCATGTTCCTCAACCACACAAGTTCTGTACTAGCCTCGTACATGGCTATGATCTCAGCATGATTAGAGGATGTGGCTACAAGTGTCTCCTTCTTGGAACGCCAAGAGACTGCAGCACCACCGTACAAATAGATGTAGCCCGTTTGAGATCTAGCCTGGTGCGGGTCAGACAAGTACCCGGCATCCGTGTACCCGACCAAACTCTCCTTTGGTCGATACGAGTAGAACAAACCAAGATCCTTGGTTCCTTGCAAATATCTCAACAAGTGTTTCACACCATTCCAATGCCTTAAAGTCGGACAGGAGCTAAATCTAGCAAGTAGATTCACAGCAAAACTAATGTCTGGTCTAGTGTGGCTAGCCAGGTACATTAAAGCTCCAATAGCACTGAGGTAAGGCACCTCCGGACCCAGTACGGCCTCGTCCTTCTCCCTTGGTCGGAATGGATCTTTCTCTGGTTCCAAGGNACGACCATAGGGCTGGACAATGGATAGGCCTGGTCCATATTAAACTTCTTGAGTACCTTTTCTGTATAAGTTTTCTGATGCACAAGGATACCATCTTTTATGTACTCAAGCTGTAAACCCAAACAAAACTTGGTCTTACCAAGATCTTTCATCTCAAATTCTTTCTTTAAATACTCAACTGTTTGGGTAATCTCTCCAGAGGTTCCAAGTATGTTCAAGTCGTCCACATACACTGATATAATGACAAAACCTTTGTTGTCAAACTTCTTTATAAAAATACATGGGCATAATTGATCATTCTTATAGCCCTCTTTGACTAGGTACTCGGATAACCTGTTGTACCACATACGACCTGATTGCTTTAAACCATATAAAGCCTTGTTCAATCTTATGCAATATTGTTCTCGAAAACACTTCTTATCTTTGAGCTCAATACCCTCTGGAACTTTCATATAAATCTCATTATCCAGTGGACCATAAAGATATGCAGTAACTACATCCATTAGGCGTAAATCCAAGCCTTCCTGAACGGCCAGACTGATCAAATATCTCAATGTAGTTGCATCCACCACAGGGGAATACGTTTCCTCATAATCTATTCCTGGTCTTTGTGAGAATCCTTGTGCAACAAGCCGTGCTTTATATCTCACTACTTCTCCATTCTCATTTCTCTTCCTTACAAAGACCCACTTATGTCCAACTGGTTTGACATCTACAGGTGTCTTAATAATAGGGCCAAAAACGCCTCTCTTTCTTAATGAATTCAACTCCACGTTTAT
>CAKOAT010303377.1:0-11006 GCA_932364175.1 Eruca vesicaria subsp. sativa
AACACCGAACTAAGAGGCGCTGACTTTGCCCCACAGGTTCTTATCGCCTAGTTCGCCATACGGCGACCTGGCCAAGCTGAACTAGCTCGCCGTACGTCGAGCCAACCATCCTGACCCTCGATCTCCGACATCCTTGATTCAAGGCATACGTCCTTCGACACGAACGTATTCCGAATCACGGTCGAAATGTCTCCCGTTTTGTCTCGATCCGTCCTATCGTTCGAGTTTTACGATAAAAACCTTAAAACTTTGTTTTCTCGAAAAGAACTCGAGGAAATCGTGTAAAACGGCAACGACTAATTGAAACATCGAACATTGCTTAGCTTTACGATTAACTCGAGAAACTTATCTAAAAACGGCATCGTATAAGGAAACGATCTCGTCTAAAGTCGTAAAACGGATTTATCGCAAAACGGCTCGAAAAGTCCTAAAACGCGATAAAAGCCATTCGTGACTTTATAACGAAATCTAACCCAAAGATACAACGACGTTTTGGCGATTTACTCGCAGAAAGAAGATAAATGTCAAACTTGAAGATAAATGTCAAGTTTGAGGATAAATAGAAAATTTCCGTGGGAAAAAAGGAAAGATCGAGATAAATGTAAGATTCTCGATAAACTCGAATTTGGGCGAAATGGAAAGACTAAACCGCCTAGGAAGGGAGTATATAAGCAAGAGGCATAGGGTAGAAGCAAAATGACGAAATCCAGAGTCTCATCTGAGACTTTTACAACTTTTCTAGACTCATAATTTTCCGCACTTAGAAACTTAGGCTTTTTTCTCGACAAGTTTGGTTTCTATGACTGGCGCTCAATTACTAGACGAACTCGCCCAGGCAGTTCGATCTCTGGTCCAGCTCTATCAACTGAACTACGTTCGAGTTGATCCTCGAAATGGGTACGTAGGCAGCCTTTCATAAGGTTCAGTCCGAAATCAATCAAATCCGTTTTCTTATCTTTTTCCGTCTTTTGATATCGAGCTGCGACTCGATTAGGTGTAAGGTTTTTATGTTGATAACTCGCTGACGGCCCTGCGGCCAAAGACTTTGTAAACCCTTGTAATGATCGCAACGCTCTTACGCGAAATCGGAAATAAGATCGAATTTCTCTATGAATTCGTTTTAGTACGTTTTTCATATTTTCCGCATTTATTTGGTTACTTGTTGTTGGCTTTCGCAGAGATCCGGTTCCTCTGGAAAATTAGGGTTTTCCTAAGTTTTCTTATTTAATGGAAATCGACAAGGGTGAATTTCGGTTCCCACGCAGACGATTGGGAAAACGATCATTACATGATAGCGCTAGCTAGCATCACTACTCAGGAGGAGTATGATGAAGATTATGAAGAGGAACGGGCCGCAGAGTATAGATTTCTTCGGGAAGATGGAGAAAAACCTCATCTACCGACCTTCATCTACAGAGCATCGACCGATAGAGGCTACACTCCATCGACCAATATGCCCCAATCCAGATCGCTCAAACGACGTTTCGAATCAACAAGCGGCAACCCCTACTGTGCACCAGTCTATGTCCCACATGAGCCACACGACGGAGATTACTCGATTGGGAGTTGGGCAAGCACTTACAATGAGAGCTTTGCAGTGGACACATCACCACTACATCCTGCGATCCAACCTGAAGCACATGTATCGACTAACACGGAGCACCACCCATCGATCGACATGTTTCTCAACAGATCGACCGATGCACCTGCTATCCCATCGATCGATAACACCAATACACCTTCCGAGGTAAAAACACATAATTTCGATTTTACATTACTATTTCCGGATGAAAAGGGTATTTTCAGGAATCCAGAAGGCCATGCACGAGCACTAGATGGAAGAATCATTCCAAACTCCAAAGAAGACGTTGCGGACATCCTTCAGATGGCCAATGGACCAATCAGTCCCTTCACACAACCACCCCTCTACCAAAATGATCAGCACCAGAGACACACAAATTAATGAGCAAGATGGTGCAGAAAACCGTCATCTCAACTCAGCATATCCAGAATTTCAACGAGCATCGATCGATACATAGCGATGTGCATCGACCGATATACATCCCGAGTTTGGGAAAAGAGCTTTTAAATTCGGGATTCGTCATTTCTTCTGGGAAAAGAAGGACGAATATGGTGTCTACAGAGATGAGCATGGTTCTGCAAGAAGCATAGCTGGAGACATCATCCATGTTTCCAAAGAAGATACTAAAAAGCTGCTGAATAGAGCCACACCGTTTGGGTGCTCTTGTTTCTGTTTACCAGAACACGCTGAACAGTTTGCTACAGGAGTTCCAGTTTGCAAGCTCTACACACAAGCAGAGGTTACATACATGCTCAATGGAAGAACCGGTGAACATAACTGGGAGATGACAACATTGAGGTCTGAACATGAGAAAGCCATAGCATCACTTCAAGGAGAACTACAGTGGAATCTGTCTGGCAATGACTTCGCTCGCAAAGAGATAAAAGCCCTGCAAGAAGAGGTGAATGCACTTCGCAAAGAACTTGAATCCCAGAAGCTGAAATTGACCGATACAGACCCATCAGCATCGATCGATCGACACCACCTTCGACAAACCTATCAAGAGTCACTTAGAGAAGCCATCGATCGATGATATACCCAGCACATCGATCGATAATCGCGCACCATATTTTTGTACCATAGGAGAACTTGAAGAGACAACAAGAGAAATCTACAGATCTATTAAAGCATGTGAAGACGAAGCTTATAGGTTACTCGACAAATTTTGGTTCCCAGTACAGAGTGACGTTCAAGGATTGCAATGCACAACAGAGGAAATTCAAAAGGAGATCGAAAGCATAAAGAACCAGCTCGCCAACCGACCTGCACAATCCGCATCGATTGACGAGCCACTGCACCAATCGACCGATGGACATCCATCCGCATCGACCGATAGACCTACACCGAGATCGGTCGATACTATCCCTTCCCCTGTGCAAAACACCCAAAACCTCGACACAATGCAGATGAGTACTAACCTAGAGCACACCTACAACAACATTGGACAACATGACTGCATCTTAGCAAGCATTGAGGAATGTCTACAGAGAATCCACTATGAGGTCCAAGGATTGCAAGCTAGTATGACCAGAAGCGAGAAAGCCACAAGAAGCTTCTTAACTTCATGGTTTGAAGAATCACAAGACAAGGAAGATACTTGTTTCCCAACAAGTACCTGCAACCCACCTCACTAGCCACCATACCTCCGTAGTCAAAGCTAAATGACTTTAACCAAGCGCTGAGTGGGAGGCAACCCACTGTTAGGTATATTCTTTCTTAGTTTTATTGTATTTTTACTTATTACTTTCGTTTTTATTTATTTCAGATGACATACGATCACTACCTATCGGCCGTTAAGACCCTGCCTACATCGCTCGACATAACCATATCCATGACGATCGATGGAAGTGACTCACCATCGATCGATACGAACATCGGTCAGGTATATCGTTCACAATTTCGATATCAGATATACATTTATAAATGCTCTAACTCCGACTAATTATACACTGAGGACAGTGTATGATTTAAGTTTGGGGGAGTGGAATTACTGATGCTACTTTACCTTTTTGATCTCATTAAAAAGTTTTCAAAATTTGGTTTTATTGAGTCAAGAAAGGCACAAAAAGATTTCAAAAATTTGCTTTTTATCTTACCACTCTTTAGCACCTTTCTTTGAATTGTTGATTGCAGAAAGTACTATAGATGCTAAAGTGGATCACCAATCATCCTATGACAACACTTTTCATGATTGTTTGGAAGAACCAAAGCTGATTTCCAACCTAACCTGACATCTATTGCTTGTCTTGGGGCTTGGTATACAAGGGATCGGAATCCTCATGCAAGTCTGGAAGGGAAAAGTCTCAATAATTTTGGTATCTTTCTCTCCTTCCTTTGGCATCCCATAAAGAGAAAAATAAAAGATTGAGATGATTTCCTGAGAGGCAGAGGGAGAGGTAAATTACCCATGACCCCACTATTCTAATTCAAAGGTATGATCACACATTATGGAAGCGAGGGAGAGGTAAATTACCTATGACCCCACTATTCGCCTACACTTTGTCAAAAAAAAAAGCTACAAAAAGTATAAAGATCAATAAGATGAACATTAACTATTCATTGGGATTGATATAAAAGAAAAAGAAAATTTGGGATTCAGATAAGGGAGATAAAGGGAGAAAAGGAACCAGAATGAGAATGCCTGAAACTTGTTTGAGTTGAATCCAAGTGTTCTTTGATCGATACACCCAAGGTAAAGCCTACACCTTTATTTTATGCATAAATGAAATCAGCAGAGGGGATAGACAGACATGATTGTTTAAGTTGATTGGCTAGATGAATTTGGTTGCTAAGCTAGGATATGGTATAATGTACTTCTGTAGTTAGTAATATGAGATGTGGCTTGCAACAAAGTAGAGGTGATGATTTTAAAGTTAAGATTTTATTGAGTCCCTACTGTTTTTAAACTTCTTCCAAAAGACTAACTAATGGTTTGCTTGAGGACAAGCAAAAGGTTAAGTCTGGGGGAGTTGATATACCATGGTTTTGACCCACTTTTAGCCATGGTATTGGTATGTTTTTATAATATATATATGTTTTAGAGTCTATTAGGTATGTTTTCAGGTTTAGGAGAATTTTGGAGTAAAGTGATGATTTGGGTGCCCCTATGGAGCTTAAAGGAGAGTTTTCCGAGATGACTATGAAGATCAGACAACAAGGTCAATATCCAGATATACATATCGATCGATACACATCATGTGTAATCGATCGATGACGCTTCCATAGAAGATGAAGTCGAGATACTATATCGATCGATGTACACCATGTACCATCGATCGATATCAAGCATGAAGAACAAGTCTGACTTGGCCGACTTGAAGCCCAAGTTTTCCCAATATTACAAGATTGCCCCTGACAAGTTTTTTAACCTAATGAACTCATATTTATAGTTTTTCCTATGTGTTTTGGCTAGATATGTTTTCAATGCTTTTGAATGTTTTCTTGTGCTTTGTATGCCTTTTGGTACTATTTTATACTTAGCAATAAATTATTCTTTTCATCTTTATTCTCAAAGGTTATAGAATTCTAGATTTAGAAGAAACACACAAAGAGATTTGTTGTTCCCAAGAACCAAGAGTTCAATCTTCTAATCTTTTGAATTTCTATTATTACCTTGCTGCTATGAATCACTTAGCCATTTCTGAGTAGATTCACTTATTAGATTTAGGGTTCAAATAGTTATGAGGGAGTTGCCCCAACTATGGAATGTTAAGTTGTGATATTCATTATCCAGATGAACCCTAATGCTTACTCTAAAGTAGCTAACTAGAGTATGATCATGGAATGATTTAACTTGTTAATCATTATCCTGAAATCATTTGGCATAATCTTAGATCCTCTAGGGATGTGCGAGAGCCGGTCTATGATCTTGGTGTACACTTTTTCAATTCGATCTAATGCTATATCGATCGATACTTCTATAGAGTAATCGATCGACAGCAACCCATATCGTCCGATATCGCTGTCAAAACATCGGTCGATATTGCCGGGAATTAGATCAATGGACTAGTCTATATAGAGACTGCTATTAGATTTGTCTAAGAATTGAAGTTCTTATATATCTTGCAAGCAACTTACTAAAACATCTGTAGCATTAGAATCATGATTATCTGAATAGCAACCTTGAATCTAACTACTTTCTTTTATTGTTCAAAACCTAAACCTATTCTCTTGAGCAACTTATCATTGCTCACAACTGCAATTTACTATTTTAAACTGAATCAACCTAGCATAATCACTTAGGATTACATCTTTTGTGTTCCTCAGTTCCCTGTGGATTCGATCCCTAAGTACTACCACTGAACCTCTTATTTGAAAGAGTAATTCACTCCTTAGGGTTAAATATTTGAGTGATATCAAGTGCTTGCTTCGAAATATTCCGATACGAGATAGGACAATCTACACAAAGAGTTAGATACGAGATGACAACTCGTACGCTTTCCTCTACACTTAACAAAAAACAGATTCATACTTAGAAAAACTCGGTTAATAGAAACGTAGTCTGGTACACGCCGACCAGCGGCAGGGATTCAAAGCCACCAACGGCCAGTCTTGATAAAAATATTACAATAGCATAAAACGATTACACTTCAAACATACGTCGAAATCTTCATTCTTTGGATCCAAAATACCCAGACGCTGAGCACTGGCCAGCATTCGCATCAGCCCCCGGCTGATCGACCTCGCCATACTCGTTTTTGGTGTCAAAATCGGTCACGACGGAATCAATGGCTAAAAGTTTCCGTAAAAATAAAAATATGTTTTATAAAACTCGAGAAGTCGTTTTATAAAACCTGATAAGTCGTTTTATAAAACCTCATAAGTCGTTTTATAAAACTCGATAAGTCGTTTTATAAAACTCGAGAAGTCGTTTTATAAAACTTGAGAAATCGTTTTGTAAAACTCGAGGAATCATTTTATAAAACTCGAGAAGCCGTTTTATAAAACTCAAGAAATCATTTTACAAAACTCGAGAACCCGTTTCATAAAACTCGAGAAATCATTTTATAAAACTCTAGAAATCATTTTATAAAAATCGAGAAATCGTTTTATAAAACCCAAGAAATCGTTTTATAAAACTCTAGAAGCCGTTTTATAAAACCGCGAAAAACCGCATCCTCCGTAAAACGCGACCTAGTTCGGCCGAACTAGCTCACCGTACGGTGAGCTAAGCGGCCTCGGACTAGCTAGTCGTACGGCAAGCTAGTCCCATCATGAGTAGCTCGCCGTACGGCGAGCTAGACCCTTCCCGGGTAGCTCGTCGTACGGCGAGCGAGACGCTTCCCGGGTAGCTCGCCGTATGTCGAGCCAACCATCCCGATACTCGATCTCCCACACCCTCGATTAAAGGCATACGACCTTCGACTCGATCGTATTCCGAACCACGGTCGAAATGTCTCGCGTTTCGTCTCGATCCATCCTATCGTTCGACTTTTTAGATAAAAACCATAAAACTTTGTTTTCTCGAAAAGAACTTGAGGAAATCGTATAAAATGGCAACGGTTAAACGAAACACCGAACATTTTCTAAACTATAAGATTTATTCGAAATTTTTCGTAAAAATCGTAAGAAACGACGTTTTTTTATAAAAAACTCGAGTGAATCGTAAAAACGGCAACGATCAACCGAAAAACAAACGTAGCTAAACTTTATGATTAACTCGAGGAATTTATTAAAAAATGGCATCGAATCAGGAAACGGTCTCGTATAAAGTCGTAAAACGGATTTATCGGCTCAAAAGATCCTAAAACGTGATAAAAGCCATCTCACGATTTTAACGAAATCTAACCCGAAGATACGATAACGTTTTGTCGATTTACCCGCAGAAGAAGGATAAAAGTCGAATCTGGGCGAAATGGAAAGACTAAACCGCCTAGGAAGGAAGTATATAAGCGAGAGGCATAGGGAAGAAGCAGAGGACAAATTTCAGAGCTCTCATCTGAGACTTTTACAACTTTTCTAGACTTAGAAACTTAGGCTTTTTTCTCCACAAGTTCGGTTTTTATGACTGGCGCTCAATTACTAGACGAACTTACCCAGGCAGTTCGATCTCTGGTCCAGCTCTATCAACTGAACTACGTTTGACTTGATCCTCGAAAGAGGTACGTAGGCAGCCTTCCAAAAGGTTCAGTCCAAAATCAATCAAACCCTTTTTCTCATCTTTTTCCGTCTTTCGTTATCGAGCTGTGACTCGAGTAGATTTAGGGTTTTATGTTGGTAACTTGCTGATGGCCCCTGCGGCCAAAAACTTTGTAATTCCATGTAATGATCGCAACGCTCTTACGCGAATCGGAAATAAGATCGACTTTCTTTATGAACTCATTTTATTATGTTTTTCATATTTTTCCGCATTTATTTTGTTACTTGTCGTTGGCTTTCGCAGAGATCCGGTTCCTCTGGAAAATTAGGTTTTCCTAAGTTTCCTTATTTTACGAAAATCGACAGTAGGTCAATTACGGTTCCCACAGTTTGGAAATAGAAGGAGGGGGGTCGGATTACTCTTAGTCATAGCCGCAAAACGCTTGATAAAAACGATGTCTGGATATATGAAAGACAAATTCGCAACTAGCAAAAACGCTGTTAAAACAATTCTAGCAGCGACTGCTCCTATAGCCAACGCTCACGCAAACGCTGTAGTATAAAATCAAAAACTTAATCGCGACTCTTCACCATGGAAAGAGCACGAAACGAGCTCCAATTTCTCCGTCTAAACAAAAGGGCAACGATAAAACCAATCAAACCCCGTAACCAAATCGGAGAAATCTCAACGTGTGAAGGTTTGACCAGCTCGCCCAATGGCGAGTTGGACACGATTCTCAGGATCCTAAGCCTGATCTTATTCCAATCTCGATCGTACAGCTTTTCGTTCCGTCTCAATCGGACTTTCCGTTGAGATTCTACGACGAAAACAAGTCAACTCGACGAATCGAGATCATTCGCACGTTCAGCTCGCCGTACGGCGAGCTGAACCAAGCAGTTCAGTTTGCCGTACGGCAAGCTGAACCAAGCAGTACAACTCGTCGTACGGCGAGCTGAACCAAGAAGCTCAGCTCGCCGTACGGCGAGCTGAACCGAGCATCTCAGCTCGCCATACGGCGAGCTGAACTGAGAATCTCAGCTCGCTGTATGGCGAGCTGAACCAAGCAGCTCAGCTCGCCTTACGGCGAGCTGAACCAAGAAGCTCAGCTCGCCGTACGGTGAGCTTAACCAAGAAGCTCAGCTCGCCGTATGGCGAGCTGAGAGGACCCTTCCACCTCGCTCAAGAGGCGCTTACTTTGCCCCATAGGTTCTGACCACCCAGTTCGCCCTATGGCGACCTGAACCTTTCCTCGAGCTTCTCTCTCCAGTCTTGATCGTACAACTTTCCGTTTTGTCTCAATCGGACTTTCCGTTGATACTTTACGACAAAAACAAATCGACTCGACAAATCGAGATTGTCTGCACCAGCTCGCCGTATGGCAAGCCGAGAGGACGAACTGTCAACCAGTCCTCGAGTTTCTCTCTCGAGTCTTGATCGCGCTTATTCTCGTTTCGTCTCAATTGGAATTTCTATCGAGATTTTACGCAAATACCGCAAAGACTTGTTTTTCGTATAAGTTCGAATCAATGGTCTAAAACGGCAACAGTCGACTTAACACCAAAGTTGCCTAAAGTATACAAGAGATCTGAACTCTCTAAGCGCAATCCGGTTTTACGAAACTCTGCCATGAAAAGTCGAAAACATCCAATCATAAACACGTGATTGATTTTTCAATATACAAAGCGCACCTAGTCGGTTAAGTAAAACCAGCAGTACGAAGAAACAAGAACATAAACTCGGACGATGAAATCCCTTCCTCACTCCGAAACTGTCGTTGGTATTTTGTCAAAGACCGATTCATACAAAAGTAAGTCAAAATACGAAGAACGAAGAATAGGGGGTTCCAAATCCTCGATGAAACTAAGGTATGTCTGATTTGAAAATTTTAGTAGACTTCTAATTTTTTCATAGGTAAGAAATGAAAACGCCTGTAAACTGCCGTAAAACCTAGAGAACTTAGAATTTAGGGGATAGTCTAGAACGCTAAGTCGTAAGAAATTTTTGTCTATCTCGATCTATTATTCTCTAACCATTCAGGCATAACTCGCAAACCGATCCAATCTCTCGTACAACCGAGAAACGATCGCCACGCATTCGAGCATACTCATTTCCTAAAAGAAAGAAGGAGCTAGAGACGCTGACGTCGTCTTAAAACCGACTCGCTCCCAGAAATTTTTGTAAATCAGACATACTCCAAGTCATCACCAATCCACCATGGTCTTTAATCGACCCGGACTGCCGCTCATCCCAATCCTTCAAAGGAAACTCATCTTTTTTCTTTTGTTGAACATTTTTCCCTCGCAACAAGAAAACGCTTTCTATGAAGCAAACTCTCACTAAAATAAGTGGAAAAATATTTGGACAACGCAGCGCCTCGTCAAAATCATCCCAAAAGCAAATGACAATCTAAGAACCGTCTAAACGCTAAAGACTGATTATCCAAACCGTCTGGGAAATAATCTCGAGGACTATACAGCATCTCTCGTCGCAATAATGCGGTTAGAAAATCTCTGCGAAACTTCAGAGTGAAACTCGATGATTTGCCGAAGTCATAAATATCTTCTCCAACTTGATAAAACAAGTTTCGTATAAGAATAAAAAAATTATACAAGAAATATTTAGGACATTTATCTCATTCTCCGTTGAACCAAGTGAGCCGCGGAATAATATCAAGAACATTTGCGGCAAAAATAAAAATCGAGAACACAAAGCAGCAATAGGGAACACGTTCTTCCTTCTCGCCGACTGATCCTATTGCTGGTCATGTGATTCATTCCGCCCGAGAAACCCGCTAAAACATTTTGCGACTAGATCTCGGTGAAATAACTTTTGGTGAAACTCCGCGAGTGACTCTGAAAAACTATCACCGAAGAATCAAAAACTAAGTGGAAAGGTTTCTCGAAAAATCTGCGGAAACCTTGCTAACCCAATACGTGGTACCAATTTACTAAATTCATCGCCCGTTACTTACACGAGATATCCTTCGTATAGTCAGGATCATGTCATAACGAAGTTGTTGGGGTCAAAATCGGTACGACGGAATTAATAGCCAAAACTTTCCGCAAGAATACAAAGTGAACAGTTTTATAAAGCTCGAGAATCGTTTTATAAAACTCGAGAATCGCTTTATAAAACTCGAGAAATCATTTTATAAAAACTCGAAGATCGTTTTATAAAACTCGAAGATCGTTTTATAAAAACTCGAAGATCGTTTTATAAAACTCGAGAGATCGTTTTATAAAACTCGAGAGATCGTTTTATAAAAACTCGAAGATCGTTTTATAAAACTCGAAGATCGTTTTATAAAAACTCGAAGATCGTTTTATAAAACTCGAGAGATCGTTT
>CAKOAT010303377.1:25033-46110 GCA_932364175.1 Eruca vesicaria subsp. sativa
CGTTTGTGATATCTCATCCAAACACGACTCCGGTAAGTTATGATCGGTTTTTACTTTCATTAAACGGGATGCCAAGTACAACTGAGAAATACCTTCAACACATCCTTCGTATAAAGGTTCACTAGCAGCTTCAAATGCTTGAAACACACCATCTGCATATTGCTCTTCGTTGGGTGCTTCCATCACATCCTCCAATACTTCTTCCACAACATTCGGATAATTTTCTTGGTATGGTTCTTCTTCCGTATGCAGTGTGCCTTCTCCCATAAATTGACCTCTTGTCGATGATTCGCCAGCGTCATAGTAAAGATCTTCTCCATGGCTTGACCATAAATAATAATTACTTTTGAACCCGACCCGGTAGAGATGGCGAGAAACGGTTCTCGATTCACGTTGTTTTCGGTTTTGACATCTTGCACAAGGACATAACATGGTTTTCCCCTCGATAAAAGAAGTTTGATTGGAAGCAAACGCAATAAAAACATCAACACCTTCCTTAAACTCACGAGAAACGCATTTATTGATCGGATCAAAGTGTTGATCCATCCACTCTCTTGAATAAAAATAATCAGCCATTGGATTCACAAATTCAACCCCAACTATCTTAAATTTTGCCTCAACTCATATGAATGAAAGCGTTTTATGTTTGATATCTCACTCGTTGAGTATAAGTGAAGTGCTCGGTTGCTTTTATATAAAATACCTTGCTACGAAATTTGCCACGAAATGCTACGAAAAATGCTACGAAATATGCTACGAAAAGTATTCGTAGCAAGGTCAAAATATCTTGAATTATTTGGTCTGCACATTTTCGGAATGAGGGGACGTTGCATTCAAAATAAACCACGATCTTTGCTACGAAAAGGTCTCGTAGCTTATTTTGTTTTGTATTTTTTCACCGACACTTTTTTTTCCAGTGGGTTGCTACGAAATTGATACGTTTTTTGGTCGTAGCAAGTTGCTACGATTCGTTTGGTAGCAAAATCGTAGCAAGTGATACCAACGATTTATTTTCGTAGCACGAACGTAGCAAATTTGCTACGAATTTGCTACGATTTGCTACGTTTTCATTTCCGCAGCTAAACGTAGCAAAATCGTAGCTGTTTTCTTATTAGCTACGATATTACCGTAGCAACTTCGTTGTTATTTCAGTTTTTTTTACTAGTGCCCTTGGGGCGAAGTCAGCGTCTCTTGGGCGAGCTAGGCGCTTGGTTCAGCTCGCCGTATGGCGAGCTAGCTAGGTCTACCTTCGGCGAGCTAAGACGCTTGGCACGGGTGATCTCGATTCGTCGAGTTTACTTGTTTTCGTCGTAGAATCTCAACGGAAAGTCCGATTGAGACGAAACGAAAAGCGTCACAATCAAGATTCAAGATGGAGATGTTTCGATACGTCGAGCTTGTCCAACTTGCCTAAATGTGAGTCGGCGAGCACAGTCCCGATTCATCAAGCTATCTTGTTTTCGTTGTAAAATCTCAACGAAAACTTTGATTGAGACGAAACGAAAAGCAGTGCGATTAATGTTTAGAGTACGGTCCAGCTCACCATAGCTACGAGTTGGATTGTGCGGACCCCCGGGGAAAATTCAGTGCCTCTAGGACGAGGTGGAAAGCCGGTCAGCTCGCCAAGATGGCAAGCTAGGTTGCTTGGCCAACTCACCTTCTTTACGGCTGGATAGTATCGCCCGATTCTGCGAGTAGCCTAAGGTTCTTCCGCGAGCAACCTAGGGCTTTGTCACGAATAACCTAGGGTTTTTCCGTGAGTAACATAGGGTTTTGCCGCGTATAACCTATGTTTTTTCCGCGAGTTACCTAAGGATTATTCTGCGAACAGCCTAGGGTTTTTCCTTTTTTTTTTTTTTTTTGAATAATACAGAGGTATCCTGGCCTCACATAAGTGATCCAGACTAGTCATGTGTTGCCACGTGTCGGTCCTCTGTCCCTGGCGATGCCGAAATGTTTCCCCAGTGGCCAGGATTTAAACCTAGGGTTTTTCCGCGAGTAACCTAGGATTTATTTCGCAAGTAACTTTTAGTTTGTTCCGCGGTTTCTGGGAGAGCAAGTTTTATTTTTCTGAAAAGTTCTCGGAAAACGTCTTTTTCTCAACCCGTGAGATTTGTCCAACTGGGAAATAAGAAAATCACTATGGGGTTTTGATAGATTTTATCGTTGCCCTTAGTGATCTGAGATAGAAATCGTGAGCTTGTTTTGTTGCTCTTCCCGTGGCGAACAGTCGCGATTAGGTTTTCAATTTTGTTGAGTGCTACAGCGTTTGCGTGTGCGTTGGCTGTACGAGTAGTCGCTGCTGGAGTTGTTTTACCAGCGTTTTTGCGAGTTGCGACTTTGTCTTTCATACATCCAGACATCGTTTTGGTCAAGCGTTTTGCGGCTATGAGTAAGAGTAATCCGATCCCCCCCCTCCTTCTAGCGCCAAACTGTGGGAACCGAAATTCACACTTGTCGATTCCGTTAAATAAGGAAACTTAGGAAAACCCTAATTATCCATAGGAACCGGATCTCTGCGAAAGCCAACGACAAGTAACCAAAAAAATGCGGAAAAATACGAAAAACGTAATAAAACGAATTTAAAGAAAAAAAGATCTTATTTCGATTTCGCGTAAAAGCGTTTCGATCGTTACAATGGTTTACAAAGGCTTTGGCCGCAAGGCCGTCAGCGAGTTATCAACATAAAAACCTTAAACCTAATCGAGTGGCAGCTCGATAACATAAGACGGAAAAGATAAGAAAAAGGATTTGAATGATTTCGGACTGAACCTTATGAAAGGCTGCCTACGTACCCCTTTCGAGGATCATGTCGAACGTAGTTCAGTTGATTGAGCTGGACAAGAGATCGAACTGCATGGGCGAGTTCGTCTAGTGATTGAGCGCCAGTCATAGAAACCGAACTTGTCGAGAAAAAGCCTAAGTTTCTAAGGGCGGAAAATTCTAAGTCTAGAAAAGTTGTGAAAGTCTCAGATGAGAGCTCTGGATTTCATCCCTTTGCTTCTTCCCTATGCCTCTTGCTTATATACTCCCTTCCTAGGCGGTTTTGTCTTTCCATTTCGCCCAGATTCGAGTTTAATGGGAATCTTCCATTTATCTTGATCCTTCCTTTTTCCCGCGGAAATCTTCTATTTATCCTCAAACTTGACATTTATCTTCAAGTTTGACATTTATCTTCTTTCTGCGAGTAAATCGCCAAAACGTCGTCGTATCTTCGGGTTCGACTTTGTTTAAAGTCGCGAGTGGCTTTTATCGCGTTTTATGACTTTCCGAGCCGTTTTGCGATAAATCCTATTTACGATTTTAGACGAGATCGTTTCCTGATACGATGCCGTTTTTAGATAAGTTTCTCGAGTTAATCGTAAAGCTAAGAAATGTTCGATGTTTCGATTAATCGTTGTCGTTTTCTACGATTTACTCGGGGTTTTATTAAAAACGCGTTTTGTACGATTTTTACGAAAAATCTCAAATAAATCATATAGTTTAGGCAATATTCGGTGTTTCATTTAACTGTTGCCGTTTTATACGATTTCCTCGAGTTCTTTTCAAGAAAACAAAGTTTTACGGTTTTTATCGTAAAACTCGAAGGATAGGACGGATCGAGACGAAACGGGAGACATTTCGACCGTGATTCGGAATACGATCGTGTCGAATGACGTATGCCTCGAATCAATAATGTGGGAGATCAAGGCTCGGGATGGTCGGCTCGACGTACGGCGAGCTAGTTCAGCTTGGCCAGGTCGCCATATGGCAAACTAGGCGATACAAACCTGTGGGGCAAAGTCAGCACCTCTTAGTTCGCCGTTGGGGAGTCTTTAGTTCGCCAGCAGGCGAACTAGTCGGGAAGCTCCTAGTTTGTTTGCTGGCAAACTAGTCGGGAGGCTCCTAGTTCGCCAGCAGGCGAACTTGTCGGGAGGCTCCTAGTTCGCCTGCTGGCGAACTAAGCCAGCTCGGTTTAGTTCGCCAGCAGGCGAACTAGTCGTGACTAGTTCGCGTTTTGCGGCGGTTTCGGTTTTTCGCGATATTGTAAAACGATTCTCGAGTTTTATAAAACGATCTTCGAGTTTTATAAAACGATTCTCGAGTTATATAAAATGATTCTCGATTTTTATAAAACGATTCATCGAGTTTTTATAAAACTATCTTCGAGTTTTATAAAACGATTCTCGAGTTTTATAAAATGATTCTCGAGTTTTATAAAACGATTCTTCGAGTTTTATAAAACAATTCTCGAGTTTTATAAAACGTTTCTCGAGTTTTATAAAACGATTCCTCGAGTTTTATAAAACGATTCTCCAGTTTTATAAAACTATTCTCGAGTTTTATAAAATGATTCTTCGAGTTTTATAAAACCATTCTCGAGTTTTATAAAACGATTCTTCGAGTTTTATAAAACGATTCTCGAGTTTTATAAAACGATTCTCAAGTTTTATAAAACGTTTCTTCGAGTTTTATAAAACGATTCTTTAGTTTTATAAAACGATTCTCGAGTTTTATAAAACGATTCTTTGAGTTTTATAAAACGATTCTTCGAGTTTTATAAAACGATTTCTTTTATATTTTCTGCGGAGACTTTTTGCCATTGATTCCATTGTGACCGATTTTGACACCAACACTTGCTGTTGGCCCCTGCGACCAAAACCTTTGTAATTCCATGTAATGATTGCGACGCTCTTACGCGACTCGGAAATAAGATCGACTTTATTTATGAACTCGTTTATTACGTTTTTTCATATTTTCCGCATTTATTTGGTTACTTGTTGTTGGCTTTCGCAGAGATCCGGTTCCTCTGAAAAATTAGGGTTTTCCTAAGTTTCCATATTTTACGGAAATCGACAGTAGGTGAATTTAGGTTCCCACACTCGTCTGGGATCTCCGTCCCGTCTTCAACCGAATCTAGCGATACCGCAATGGGATCCACTGCGCCCACATTCTTGCCTCAAGGTAAAGAAGCTCAGACTGCTTCTTCTCTTTCATTTCCAAGCGCGCCTGTTGCTTGTCATACTCCTTCTGATATGTGGCATATTTATCTAGTTTTAGCTATTCATTTTAGTACCAAAAATGCATTCGATTAAGACTTAGGCATCTTTAGGTTATGCATTGCATTCATTTGTTCTATCAGGTGTTGGAGTACCAAAAGGATGAGGTCTGAGGCTTGGAGAGGTGTTTAGCCCTTGATAAGGAGTTTTGGAGGTGAAATGGTGTTGGCACCAGCTTGGACCGGGTGGCGCCTACCGGGTAACCTTACCCGGTCACAACTTATTTGCTCAGCAAAGGACCATAACGGGTAGGCCTTACCGGGTGCTCATGGCCGGTCTCAAATGAGAAGTTATGCGCAAGACGATACCGGGCAGCACGTACCGGGAGACTCCACCTGATGCCAATACGAAGCCAAGTTGCGAGGTACCCTACCAGGGAGATCCGACCGGGCGATGCAAGCCGGTCGCAATGCGACCCAAACAAGCGATCCTCCTGACCGGCTAGGAGCTACCAGGTAGCGTCCGAGGCCTCTCCACCCGCTCCATGTTCTCCAATTCTTGCCTAAGCCAATCTTCACCCTAATGTTTAAGGGTTGTTTAGTCTTTTTAATTATGAGACCTTAGGGTTATTAGGGGAGTATAAATACCCATTGTAAGCACTTTTTAGAAGGCTAATCTTTGTTTTATCTAAGAACACAACCTTGGTGAAACTTTGAATCTTAATCTATCTTTCTTTCTTGAGTATTTGAGTTTTATTCATCTCTTAATCATGATTAGTCTTGAATCTCTCATGAGTTTAAGATTAAGAATGATGATTAGTGAGTAGACATCTTTTGAGATTTGGGGCTCGGGTGATTAGGGTGATCTGATGAAGATCTAGGTTGTTTATTGTTATACCCATGATGTCTTATAGTTAATACATGAGTTTAATGCTAATTTAGTCTTGATCACACTAGATTAGAACCCTAGACATTTCCTGCCCACAAGGTGTTTGTGTAAATGTCTGAACCAAAGTATTTATGCCTTTTCCTTTCTTAGCCAAGGAGACTTGATGCTAGGGATGCTTAGATGGTTAGTAGACTTAATCCTAATGTTTGTTTGATTGATTTAGGCCAAAGAGATTTGATGCCTAAAGCTTGAAAGCAAAAGGGCATCCTTCTTGAGAAAGAGTTTGTCTATTGAAGTGTCTAGACATATAAGACTAGTTGATTGCTTAACTTAACATTCTAGTTTGGATTCACCCAAAGTCAATACCCTCGCCCCTAGTCTCTCTCTTATCCATTGATTGATAGCTTCACATATTGCATTTCATACTTTCAGTACTTGTTACCATATCAAAACCCCTTCTTGACTGCATTTAGATTAAGAACACAACATGGCTCCTACCAATGGTCCTATTTGCCAACTCCATGAGTACATCAACAATCTCCAAAGATGGAATAATGCTCAAGACAGGACCATCTTAGGCTTAAGGCGAAGTGCATTGAGTTGAGCAAGACTGTGACGAGGCAAGCTGAAGTTTCAGCTCAGTTTATGAAGAAGGTGACTGAAGTGTTAACAAGAGGAGCAGGATGCTCAAGCCAAGAGTTCGATTTCCTTACCCCTGCTCCTCAGACACCACAAGACCCTCTAGCTCTTGGTTTCCCTCTAACAACCAAGCAATGGCTGCGCCAGAGAAGGAACCCTGAAGCTCATCCATCAAACTCTGGCAACAAGTCTCCTTCCCTTGCTTCAACTGATAGGGAATCCTCAGACACAGTTGAAGAGGCCACAGCCTCTTCCAAAGCTATATGATAAGGTACTCCACTCCTTTCCATTTTTATATACCATTCTTCATTTGCAATTTTATTTTACTTTCTTTAAGGTATCTCTCTCCAGTTATTAACACAGAGACTGTATAAGCTAGTGTGGGGGGGTACCAAGCATTTAACCCTGTGTTTTTGTTGTTTTAAGTGTCCCATGCATTGCATTGTCTAAGTACTTATGCATATATATATAAAAAAACACAAAAAGATAGGCATAAGTTTCATCATTTGCATTTTTAAGGTTAAGTCTAGAGCAATAGTCTGCATTCATATAAGTTCAAGGAGCAAAGAATACATCAAGGAACACATGCCTAATGCTCAAAACAACACCCTAGGTTCACATAGTTAAAAGCTTATGCATCTCTTGAAAAGGCTTGTAAGCTTCATGCTTTGATTCTCATCTTAGAACTTGTTGCTTGGGTGAGATTAGCTATCTTTTAAAACCAACCACAAACTGAACTTAAATCTAACTGAACTTTAATCCTCTTTCTAATGGGTTCTTGCATGCTTGATCAAGGATTATACACATTTGGGTTTTTGTTTATCCTTTCTAAAACCCTTTTTGAAAACCCAAATGGCACTTCCTTGCCCCTAAAACCCTATCCTCCTTTGAAACCTAAAATCATTTTTCTTGAGTGAGGCCTTTTTGTGAAATCTAGTCATGTGCAAAATCTTGAGAGTATTAGGAGCGACAATGGTTTCTTCTTATCTTATGCTAGCGCTAGGACCTCATTTCAGCTAGCACTTAGGATGGTATTCGGGTTTGTGAGTTTGATTTTGATCTTGGGATTGGGAGGTGAAATAGAAAGAAATGAAAAGAGTGAGTCAAATAGCAATAAAAAGAAAATAAAACCACTAGGGATATAAAAAAAAATGAAACCTCTAGAATCCTTTAGCAAAATCCATTTAGAAAAAAAAAAAAAAAAAAAAGATTTGGGATAGACAAAGAAAATAAAAGAAAAGATAGGAATAAAGAGCTAAATGTGAGAGTGTTGAAAAAGATCCCTAGTTGGTTAAAAACAAATGAGAAAGTGTGATAATTTGGTGAGTGTTGAAGATGGGTAATCTTTTGGGTTTTAAGGCTTTTAAAGAAGAAGATTTGAGTTTAGAATCATTTAGGAAAGGGGTAGAATGATGAGAACAAGTCATTGTATGCATGAATTGCTCCTTTTCTTAGATAAATTTTGCATAATGATCTAGCTACTATGTTTGAGTGTTACCCACCAAAAAGAATTATGATGAAAGCTCCTCTTTAGTTCTCATTTAACCATTTGTCTTACCTAGCCAATTGATTGAGATCAAGTCCCCATTTGCAAGACTTCACCATATTAGTTTAAACTTAATTGAATGTGATGGTTGGTTTGAAAGTGTAGCTGGTTGGTGATCCTCAACTTGTTTTGAGTAATGAGTCTAGATAAGCCTTGAGAAGATAGAGTGTAATAAAAGAGATTGCATCTGCTATTGGTTATGTTTGTATGGGATGGTGTGTTGAGGTTAAGAAGTGTTTCTTGTCTTGCTGAGTTCCCCCTCTTTATCTCTTCCCTTGGTTTGATTTGAAACTTCTTGAGGACAAGTAAGACTCTAGTGTGGGGGAGTTGATATGAGGCATATTTATCTAGTTTTAGCTATTCATTTTAGTACCAAAAGTGCATTAGATTAAGACTTAGGCATCTTTAGGTTATGCATTGCATTCAGTTGTTCTATCAGGTGTTGGAGTACCAAAGGATGAGGTCTGAGGCTTGGAGAGGTGTTTAGCCCTTGATAAGGAGTTTTGGAGGTGAAATGGTGTTGGCACCAGCTTGGACCGGGTGGCGCCTACCGGGTGGCGCCTACCGGGTAACCTTACCCGGTCACAACTTATGTGCTCAGCAAAGGACCAGAACAGGTAGGCCTTCCCGGGTGCTCATGGCCGGTCGCAAATGAGAATTTATGTGAAAGACGATACTGAGCAGCACGTACCGGGAGACTCCACCCGATCCCAATACGAAGCCAAGTTGCGAGGTACCCTACCGGGGAGATCCGACCGGGCGATGCAAGCCGGTCACAATGCGACCCAAACAAGCGACCCTTCTGACCAGGTAGGAGCTACCGGGTAGCGTCCAAGGCCTCTCCACCCGCTCCGTGTTCTCCAATTCTTGCCTAAGCCAATCTTCACCCTAATGTTTAAGGGTTGTTTAGTCTTTTTGATTATGAGACCTTAGGGTTATTAGGGGAGTATAACCCTTTGTAAGCACTTTTCAGAAGGCTAATCTTTGTTTTATCTAAGAACACAACCTTGGAGAAACTTTGAATCTTAATCTATCGTTCTTACTTGAGTATTTGAGTTTTATTCATCTCTTAATCATGATTAGTCTTGAATCTCTCATGAGTTTAATATTAAGAATGATGATTAGGGAGTAGACATCTTTTGAGATTTGGGGCTTGGGTGATTAGGGTGATCTGATGAAGATCTAGGTTGTTTATTGCTTAATACTTGAGTTTAATGCTAATTTAGTCTTGATCACACTAGATTAGAACCCTAGACATTTCCTGCCCACAAGGTGTTTGTGTAAAGGTCTGAACCAAAGTATTTATGCTTTTTGCTTGCTTAGCCTAGGAGACTTGATGCTAGGGATGCTTAGATGGTTAGTAGACTTAATCCTAATGTTTGTTTGATTGATTTGGGCCAAAGAGATTTGATGCCTAAAGCTTGAAAGCAAAAGGGCATCCTTCTTGCGAAAGAGTTTGTCTATTGAAGTGTCTAGACCTATAAGACTAGTTGATTGCTTAACTTAACATTCTAGTTTGGATTCTCATTCACCCAAAGTCAATACCCTTGCCCCTGGTCTCTCTCTTATCCATTGATTGATAGCTTGACATATTTCATTTCATACTTTCAGTACTTGTTACCATATCAAAACCCCTTCTTGGCTGCATTTAGATTAAGCACATGATTTGCATTCTCTTTGATCATTACACTCAGAACTGGATTGACACTCTACTTGCCATAGTACATTGATTTGCTCTTAGAGGCATAGAAAACCTCTTACCACCTTCTCGTATGAATAGTCCGCGAGTTGAGTGAAATGTAACCCGCCAACCACACTACGGCACTCACGATAGTTGCCATTGGTCCTTTCCGCATCCTTGATCCCCAAGTATTGGGTCGCGAACCGCTCGCGACGAAGCTTCACCATCTCAACGATTTCTCTCTTGCCCTCTTTGCGAGCGCGGTGAACTTTTTTGTTGGATAGCTCCATGACACGACGAGAATCAGCCTCGTGATCATCTCTTATACGGGAAACTTCCCTCTAGGCCTACTTTTGATCATGAAGGGAGTTAGCATTAATCTCCTCTTTAAGACAAGCAGCCTCCTTTTCTGCTGCCTCAGCTCTGGATTCTGCCCTATGGATCTCTGCATTACTCGTATTCAAAGTCTCGTTCATAAAACAAAGACCCTGGAATAAAAAAAAACCTATTAAATTCTGATCATATGTGGGGTAATCGCAAGAATCAGTGAAGGGTAACAAACCTTGTCAATGAGCCTTGATGCTTTCGTGAACTGCGTCACCTCGGCCGGCCTAACCTATGACAGAGGAACCCTGAAATCAATGTAACCAGTGATATCAATCTCTACATCATCACTGGCCTGGCCCTCTGGGAAATTTTCAAACCACTGGCCCATATTAACGGAAACGCCTCTATCCTGTGGAGGTCTCGACCTCTCCCTCGCTTCTGGAACATTGTCCATGTTTGACTCTGATTCAACCTCTAGCGGCTCGCTCTGCTGAGAATGACAAAAATGATAGGCAACGGCACGAAAGACTCTCTTTGGAGAAAAGTATCCCCAATAAAACGGACCACCGAGGAGAAGGTTCCTGACTTGCTTGAGATCATCGGGTTTCGGATCGAGAAGGCAAGTCACTACAAAACACAAACAAGTCACGAAGTTAGAATTCGGAAGCAGTGTAACCAAAGAAATACAATCTGAATACCCTTTTCACCCCATTCACTCCTCAACATGAGGATGCAGTTCTCCTCCACCGATGCACTATCAATGCGAACATAGAAAAAATGTTTCTTCCAAGAAGGATAGTTCGGCGTAAAGTCAGTAACGATCGACATGTCGCGATGAGGGCGTAACCAAACCCTTCCTGAATCCCTTTCGGGTTTCAGTAAGCTTTAGAAGTGGCCAGCATCAAGAGTTATACCTCGTTCATAGCTCAGCAGCAAAATCCCGACGAGTTGTTGTAAGCTGCACGGAGTCATTTGACTTATCGACAGCCCAAGACGATGCAGGAATCGAACAACGATCTCCGAAATCGGAAACCACAAATGACACTGCGTCAAGAACACATCATAGCACGTGAAGTAGCGATCAGGTGCAGTCTCGTCATCCTCTCCAGCCGTCGGGAGACGAAACTCCACCGCGTTCGAAATGCGACAAAAATGCCGAATGGAAACAAGGCCTTTCGGACTGGTCAGACTTAGGCATCCGTCAATACGATTGGCATAGAATGGAGGTGGAACCCAGGTCCCGGGATTGGCAGACCTCACTTCACCCCCAGCCGCTCGATATGCATCGACCTCCTCGAGATCAACCAAAGGCATCACGAACTCTTCCTTTGGCTATACAACGCAATATTGCGAGTTATCCCCACCAAGACTATAATGTTTGGAGCTAGTCTCGGAGCGAGTTCTCCACTTTGAAAACATGGTCGAATATGTCAAAGGGGAAAGGAAAAGTGAGAAAGAAAAATGGGAGAGACTTCTCTACCTTAGGATAAATTATGTGGAAAGAAGTGAGTAAAGAATTTGAAAACTTACTCCACATATTTCAAGATTTTACTATTCATCTTCTAACTTTTGGTCATTAAAGTTCCGCCTAAATCTACCAAACTTTTCTAACAAGTTCAAACCGCTCGCAAGAACTCTGCGATTCTTAGGAAATAGGGGGCTAACTATTGGGGTCAAAATCGGTTACAACGGAATAAACGACCAAAATTTTCCGCAAAGTTCAAAATAAGTTTATAAAGGTGCGAGAACGTGTCGCGGATAATTCTAAAGACTCTCCGAACAAAGGAGCTCCATAAACTTAACAATCGCCATCACAGAAATCCACCGGAAAATCGAATAAACAACGCCATGATTGTCCGACTAGCCAACTTAGCAAGATCGGCCTCCAACTTGCCCGAAGCGGCGAGACTGGCCGAGCCCAACCAGCTCGCCAAGCCGGCGAGCTGGCCGAGCCAAACCTGCTCGCCGTCTTGGTGAGTTGGACCATACCATCCAGCTCGCCAAGCCGGCGAGCTGGCCGAGTCAAACCAGCTTGCCGTCTTGGCGAGCTGGACCATGCCATCCAGCTCGCCAAACCAGCGAGCTGGCCGGGCCAAACCAGCTCGCCGTCTTGGCGAGCTGGACCGTGTCATCCAGCTCGCCAAGCCGGAAAGCTGGCTTTGCCAAACCATCTCGTCGCCTTGGCGAGCTGGCCAAGCCAAACCAGCTCACTGTCTTAGCATGCTTGACCGTGCCATCCAGCTTGCCAAGTCGGCGGGTGGCCGAGCCCAACCAGCTCACCGTCTTGGCAAGCTGACCGTCGTTCAGCCTGGAACCAGCCAAGCCAAACCTCACCATCCGCACTGCCTGGACACAAGGCATATGCCCCTTGACTCGATCATACTCTGAACCGTGATCAGAACATCTCTCGTTTCGTCTCGATTCGTGTTATCGTTGGAATTTTATGATAAAAACCGCTAAAGACCTGTTTTCTCTTAAAGACTCGAGTAAATCAAATAAAACGGCAACAATTAAAACGAAACACCAAAGATTACCAAACTATACGATTGACTCAAGATGTTTTATAAAAATGGCATCGTATCATGGAACGATCCCGTCTAACATCATAAGACGGCTAAGGCGCAAAACGATCCGAAATGTCCTAAAACGCGATAAAGGCTCACTTACGACCTTAGACGAAGTCTAACCCAAAGATATGATGACGGTTTGGAGATAAATAGAAGTCAAATTTTCTTGCAGGAAAAAGTTAAATGTGAAATTTGGAGATAAATAGAAGTTTTCCAAGGATAAATATGGAGATCGAGATAAATGGAAGATTTCCGATAGACATGAATCAAGGCGGAAAAAGAAAGACTAAACCGCCTAGAGGAGTATATAAGCACAAGGTCGAAGCCAAGAAGGGGACATGAACTCAGAGCTTTCATCACACCGAAAAACTTAGCATTTAGGACAAATAGGCAACTTTTCGTTTTTGTTATCGAACTGTGTCTCAGTTAGAGTTTAGTCTTAGGTTGCTAAAACTAGGGAAACTCGCCGTCAGATCTTTTCGCCAAGGTTTATTCTCGTTGTACCACTCTTACACAAATTCGGAATAAGAAATCTCTTTGCTCTTTTTTCCGATTCATATATATTTATACATGTTATTTTGTATCTTTGATTGCTTGGCGTGTGGTTAGCAAATATCCGGGACCTCTGGCAAAGTTAGGTTAATTTGACGTTCCTAAATATACGAAAATCGACAGTTTAAATTTTGATTCCCACAACTTAATCGAAAGTTGATCGAATACGACATTTTGTTTAGATAAATTAAGTCTAAGTTATGTACTATTATAAGACAATATGTGTGTTTTAACATGTATCTATAAAGATGGTGATTAGACAAGTTTGTGAATATTGAACATATGTTCAAAGGCAGAGAGCGAGTGAAGTCTTGTAAAGAAAGTGTAAATATTTTGTGTCAGAAAAAAGTTCACAGATTGTAAGTTGCCTAACGAATAAGAACTTACTTGTGTAATGACTTATTCTTAGTTTATTTTTTGGCATAGAAGAATATTGTGCTTAATATGTATCTACTACAAAATGCTTATTTCTAAAGATGACTATATGATATACCATGACTTTGACCTGTTTTTGGTCATGATTTCTATATGTTTTTATTATAATTATCTATGTTTTGGAGTCTATTAGGTATGTTTTCAGGTTCGGGATCATTTTATCGTAAAGTGATGATTTAGGTGCCTTATGGAGCTTAAAGAAGAGTTTTACAAGTTGACTATGAAGACGATTGAGAGACATATATCGATCGATACACACCTTGTGTAATTGATTGATGACAATCCCGTAGAAGTTGAAGTCGAGATACTCCATCGATCGATGTACACAATGTACCATCGATTGATACAGAGCGTGATGAGCAAGATTTACTTGGCCGACTTGAAGCCCAAGTTCTCACCAAATTACAAGACTGCCCCTGACGAGTTTTTAACCTAATTGTACTTCATATTTATAGTTATGCCTATGAGCCCTAGAAAGACACCATTAGATCTATTAAGAAAGTTTTGTATTCTATTTTTACCTAAGCAATAAAAGTATTTTCTTTTCATCTTATTCTTTTGCTATGAATTTCTTGGCTATGTCTGAGTAGATTCATCTGTTAGATTTGGGGTTCAAATAGTTATGAGGGATTAGCCCCAACTATGGATTGTTGAGTTGCTATATTCATTATCCAAATGAACCCTAATGCTTAGTCTAGATTTGCTACCTAGAGTTATGATTATGGAGTGACTAATCTAATAGTCATTTTCCTGAAATCATTTGGCTAAACTCAGACTCTATTAAGGCTCGATGCGACAGCCGGTCTGATAGAAATTCTCGGGTGAACACAGTTTCAATCCGATCTGATACTTTATATCGATCGATACTCCTCTAGAGTCACCGATCGACGGCAACATATATCGATCGACACTGCGATAGCAACATCAATCGATACTGTCGGAAATCAGATCAATGGACGAGTCTAATAGCGACAGCTATAGATTTGTCTAAGGGTTGAAGTTCTCATATATTTGCAAGCAATTCGTTAAGACATCCATAGATTTATAATCCTGATTTTCTGAATAGTAACCTTGAATCTAACTACTTTCTTTCATTGTTTTCAAACCCAAAACCTATTTTCTTTAGCAACTTACCATTGCTACCTATTTTTATTTATTGTTTTAAAACATTTTCAACCTAACTTAATTACTTAGTATTATATCTTTTGTGACTCTAGTTCCTTGTGGATTCGATCCCTAAGTACTACGATTGAACCTCTTATTTGAGATAGTAAATAACTCCTTAGGGTTAAACATTTGAGTGACATCAAATTAGGCATCGTTGCCGGGGAACTAAGATCACTATTAGATTTAATCTGATTCAGTCCAGGTTATTTGTTACTTTTTATTTTTCCATCTTTTGACAAAAAAAAATTTTCTTTTTCTTTTTGTCTCTTTCAGGTACATGCCCAGCAGTACTAGAAGACACAAGGACAAGCAACTTTTGTACTCAGAAGGTCCTAACAATCTGGAGCATAGCATCCGCAAAGACATACGCTCCACATCGATAGATACCAACACCTCTATATCGACCGATACGCGCTTTCCACCGACGATCAACAACCGTTCGTTGACCGATTCCTTCACTATCCCATCGATCAACATCAACAACCGTTCGTTGACCGCCACCAACACCACCTCATCGATCGACATCAAAACCCGTTCGTCGACTGATACCCTTCACTTGACATCAATCGATACACCTCACCTTACATCGATCGATACTAACCGGCGAGACATGGTAGCGCCTATGATTCTCATACCCGATGAGAATAGAGACCTACGTGATCAAGATGGTCACCTGCGAAATGCAGCAGGTCAGAAGCTGAATGATCAGAAGGAGATCATTACTGAAGAAGAGACTGCACCCACATGCATCATTCAATCTGTAGAAGAGACCAGAACTTTGGCTGGTTACAACCGTCCGGATCAGTTCTATTCAAACCGATCAGCCATCCTCCCTCCTGCTATTCAGAGAGGAGATTTTGAGCTCAAGCCGCAGTACTACACACTTGTAGGACAAATCCCTTTTTGTGGTTTGCCCTATGAGCATCCTATGGACCATCTGGAGAGGTTTGAGGATCTTGTCACCCTAGTCAAAGCAAAAGGAGTCCCTCAAGACTATCTTTTCTGAAAGCTTTTCAAGTACTCTCTATCTGGAGAAGCTTTGCAGTGGCTGAGACAACTACCACCAGGTTCCCTTACCACCTGGAGTGATATCAAGCACGCCTTCCTGCGTAATTTCTTTAATGATTCACGCGCTGAAGACTGGAGGAAGAAAATTGCTACATTCACCCAAGCCCCTGAAGAGTCATTCAAGGATACTTGGAACAGATTCAAGTCCTACCAGCGAGACTGCCCACAACACGGATTCAACAAGGTGCAACTGCTCTGCATTTTCTATAGAGGCATCAGCCCCGATTTCAAGAGAGCCCTTGATACAGCTAGTGATGGCAACTTCACCACCAGGAATCCTCAAAATGCTATCAAGCTAATTGATAACTTGGCTTCCAGCAACAGCACAAGAAACTCTATGCCGCAGACTACATCATCCCTTGGGAAGGAGTATGTCAATGAAGTTCAAGCACAGCTAGACAACATTCAGAAGCTCCTAAACAAGCAGATCTGTTCAGTGGAAGATTCAGAAATTGTTGAAGAAGATGTCAACTGGATTAGTGGAACCGGTTTTCAAAGATCTGGTAACCAAGGAGGATACAGAAGCTTCACAGGCCCGAGAAGCAACTTTAACCAGAGTTCCCAGAAGCCCAACACCTTTTGTAGCAGCAACCCTAACAACAACAGAAGCTATGGAAGTGCCTTATACTCAAACCCACACCCACCCACCCAAGATACTAAACTGGAGGAGTTGAGAGTCAGCAGAAGCTCGAGGTAAACTTCAATAGAAAGATCGATTCTGTCTACACCACCTTCATCACGAAGATAGATGCCCTCAGCACCCATGTGAAGAAGCTAGAGACCCAAGTGTTCCAGACAGGAGAGGCAGTTAAGAAGCAGAAGTTTGCCCACACCCAGAACATCAATGCCCTCCTAGATGATGACTTTTGGCAAGAGGTAGTAGAAGAGATTCAGAGATCTGATGATGAGAGTGAAAGAGAGTTCGCCTACGACTACTATCGATCGATATCACCCGCTCAACATCGAACGATATCACCTTTAGTTCGTCGATCGATCGACTTTGACGAGTGTCGATCGATGGACTCAGACGAAAACCCTCGCGAGTGCAATTCAGTCAAGATTATGTCTAACGCTGAATTCGCCGCACGTCACCCACATCCGCCCACACCTCTCATCGATCGACATAATGGGCCCGTCATCGACCGACACCACGACCCTGACATCGACCGACACACTCCAGCCAGTGTCGATCGAAACACAGTACCCCAACGCCGAGTGCAGCTTCCTAAGATCGACAGTGCAGGTCTTGACGCTTTCTGGGAGAGATATTACACCACCAGAAACCCTACAGCAGCCCCAAAAGAGAGACCCACGGATATTTTTAAGTCCATGGAGATAAAAATGGAAAATCAGGGGAGAGTTCTCAGAAAAAGGAAAGAGAAGATACCTCAACCTTATAAAAGAGAAGCTAATGCAAAGGAGTTGTCAAGCTTCAGAAAAAGAGTCCTCAGAATACCTAAAGAGAAACCTTTTGAAGAAGCCTACTTTTCACACAGATTATGGATGTTCTTTAGAGAAACCAAGGAGACAGAAGAAGACATCAGGAGCATGTTTAACCAAGTCAGAGATAGCCTCAAGCAGAAGATAACACTGGAGAAGAAAAGTGATCCAGGGAAATTCACAATACCTTGCTCCATTAGAGGTGTTGAGTTCCCACGTGCCCTCTGTGACACAGGATATGGAGTTAGCATCTTACCCAAGCTTATGGCAGATCATCTAGGTCTGAAGATAGAGCCTTCTGAAGAAACTTTCATCTTTGTGGATTGTTCTCAACAGAGCTCTGGAGGCATCGTTCGCAACCTTGAGGTACAGATTGAAGAAACCCTAATTCCTACAGACTTCCATGTCCTCTCCAACAAGCTCAACTTCAAGACTTCTCTACTACTTGGAAGAGCCTTCTTAGCCACAGTTGGAGCTGTTTGTGACCTACAAACCAACAAGCTATGCCTAACCCTTATCAACCCTTCCATCCACTACAACCCTGTTCCAGTCATCAAGTTTCCAAGGCTAGCAAGCTCAACACTCGTAGCCACCTGTTTTTGTGCCCACGAGTATGATTCTATGGAAGAGTATGAAACCGAAGAAGCAGTATCGCCCGATGACACCACCTCTCTACGGTTGTAGCACCATCGACCGACAGCACTACCTGCTCATCGCTCGATGGAGTATTCTGCCGGATCGAAGACAAATTCCCAGACGCCGATTTCAGCGCAGATGAGTGGGAAAACGATCACTGCTAGCCCGAGTAAGCTAGTATCACTACTCAGGAGGAGTATGATGATGATTATGAGGAGGAACGAGCCACAGAGTACCGATTTCTTCGAGAAGATGCAGAAAACCCTCCCCACCCGACCTTCCTCCGACGACTATCGATCGATACGCCGCCCTGTCCATCGATCGATACGACTCAACCCGAATCGCCCATTGTCCACTTAGTGTCAATAATCGATCTGCTGTTTCCAAAGACACTTGACGAGTTTCCAGGCAGCGATTTTGATACTGATCATGAGTACGACACAAACAATGCAGAGGAACGAGCCGCCAAGTCTAGATCTCTTTGCCTAAACCAAGCCAGATGCGACTTTTTCTCTTGCCTTTTCCGCCCATCGACCGATGTAGCTCCTACACCATCGATCGATATTCCTCCACCCAGATCGCTCAAACGACGTTTCGAATCAACGATCGATGAACCTTACTGCAGACCAGTCTACGTCCCACATGAGCCACACCACGGAGATTACTCGATTGAAAGCTGGGACAGTACTTATCATGAAAGTTTTGCAGTAGACACAGCACCACTACCACCCGAGATCCAACCTGCAGAACCCGTATCGCTCGACATGAAGTTCAAGCCGTCGACCGACATGATCCACAAACCATCGACCGATACGGAGCACTCTCCATTGCTTGATATCAATCTTCAACCACCAACTGATCATGCCACAACACCATCCGAGGTACAAACACTTAAATTTGATTTAAATTCACTAATACCTGATGAGTTTGGTATTTTCAGGGATTCAGATGGTCAAGCACGAGCTGTAGATGGGAGAATCATTCCTATCTCCAGACATACTCCAGATGGCCAATGGACCTATCATCGAAAACGATCCGCACCACAGAAAACGGCCATTGACCGATACATGGAGACGTGCATCGATCGATATACAACGCGAATTTGGGAAGAGAGCTTTCCACAACGGAGTTCATCGTTTCTTTTGGGAAAAGAAAGACGAATATGGAGTCTACAGAGATGAATCTGGCCATGCAAGAGCAGTAAACGGAGACATCATACATGTTACCAAAGACGGCATGAGAAACCTGCTGAAGAGAGCCTCATTATTTGGACGCTCTTGTTTCTGTCTACCAGAATTTGCTGAAGCCTATGCTAAAGGAGTTTCTGATTGCAAGCTCTTCACACAAGCCGAAGTCACACACATGCTTGATGCAAGAACCAGAGATCACAACTGGGAGAAAGCAGCCATGCAATATGAACATGAGCAAGAACTATCAAGACTTCGAGGTGAATTACTCTTGAATACCACCAGCCCTGACTTAGTACGATATGAAAGAGAAGCCTTAGAAGAAGAAGTCAACACCTTGCGCGCACAACTGAGATCTCAGACACAGGCATCGACCGATACAGCTACCCCTGCGTCGATCGATACACCCGTCCAAAACCCGATCGAGCACCACTTCCAGAAACTATCGATCGATGGCAAACCCAGTCCATCGACCGATACCCGTGCTCCAGAATTCTGTACCAGAGAAGAACTAGAAGCAGCCACAGCACAAATCTACAAATCTATTGAGTTTTGTGGAGACGAAGATTACAGACTACTGGACAGATATTGGTTTCCACTCCACAGTGACGTCAAAGGATTGCAATGCACAATTGAAGATATTCAGAAGGAGGTAGCAGATATTCAAAGACAGCTTGCCAGCCGACCTGACCCATTCCCATCGATCGATGAAGCAAACAACGCATCGACCGATATGCAACCTCCAGAATCGACTGACGATCCCACACACCACGACACCATGCAGCGCACTACAGAACACATCTACAGCATCCTTGGAAACCATCTGTACAGCCTTTCCAGCTTAGAAGAATTGTTGGGAAGGATCCAATGTGACATTTATTGTTTGAAGACTAGAAGTGAGAAGGCCACAAGAAGCTTTCTAACCTCTTGGTTTAAAGAAACACAAGACGAGGAGGACACTTGTTTCCCAACAAGTACCTGCAACCCACCTCACTAGCCACCATAATTCCATAGTCAAGCTAACTGACTTTAACCAAGCGCTGAGTGGGAGGCAACCCACTGTTAGGTATTTTATTTCTTTATTTTATTTTCTTTTTACTGATTAGTTTCGTTTTTATTTGTTTTTAGGAAGATATACACAAGATCCATACCTATCGACCGATACGACCAGTCGATATCGCTCGACACAGACCAACACACATCGCTCGACGATGGCGACTCACCATCGATCGATACCCATATCGGTCAGGTATATCGTTCACCATTTCGATATCAGTTTACACATTTGATTTTTCCAATGCTCTTACTCTGACTGATTATACACTGAGGACAGTGTATGATTTAAGTTTGGGGGGAGTTGATTACTGATGCTACTTTACCTCTTTTTGATCTTATTTATAAAGTTTTCAAAAATTGGTTTTATTGAGTCAAGAAAGGGAAAATTTTTCAAAGTCTTACTTTTTATCTTACCACTCTTTAGGACCATTCTTAGATTTGTTGATTGCAGAAAGTACTATAGATGCTAAAGTGGATCACCGATCACCTATGTCAACACTTTCATGATTGTCTGGAAGAACCAAAGCTGATTTCTGTGGGAACCGAAATCCACACTGTCGATTTACCGTCAAATATGGAAACTTAGGGCGAAACCCTAATTTTCCCGAGGTCCTGGATCTCTGCGGAAATCACTAAAACAAACGAGTTCAAAGGAATATGGATGAACAACAAGAATAAAGAGATAGGAAATCGTAAGAAAGCTTTTATTTAATAAGAATTGACAACTGTTACAAGTAGAATTGAAGAACTTAGACGTGAAAACGTTCTAAGGATCTGAAGTGCTAGTCTAAACGCTAAGTCCTAAAATCTAAGCTAGCAGCCGTCTCTTCTAGGTCTGATTTCGTGTCTGCTTCTGCCCTAGACCTCCTCTTTATATACTCCTCATCTTGGCTATCCGATCTTTCCATT
>CAKOAT010303488.1:0-22841 GCA_932364175.1 Eruca vesicaria subsp. sativa
CAATTATTTTATCGAAACTTAATATATCGCCTAAATCAATGGACTAACCACTACGAAATTTATATTCTCTAGAGAAAAAAAAAAGAGAATAAAGGTTCCACACATATTTGATAATCATTATATACCATTTCAAGATGCAATTATTTCATTAAAAAATATTTTCATTTTTTGAATTTTTTTGCAAAAACTGTGGGTTAACCACTACGAAATATTGTGTTTTTAGAAAGATTTCCGGTGAATTTAAGTTTTTACATTTTAGTGGTATTTAAAATTTTTAAACTCATTCGACATATATATTAATTTATCATAAACTATGTTTCATTGCACATGGTCATCTTTTTTATTTTTTAACAACTGCTTTAATTAAATTTCACATACTGCCTTAATAAGTAAATAACAACTATGAAATCTTAGTTCTCTAGAGAAACAAACGAAGAAAATGTTCCAAACCCTTTGAAAATCATCATACGCCAGTTAAAAATATGCAACTATGCATTTAAATAGGATTACCAAATTTTTAATATATTCTCAAAATCTATGGGTTAACCCCTACGAAAATATTGAGTTTTCGTTAAATTATCCATATATTGAATTTTATACTCTTAAGTGTTATATAAAAATTTATAACCATATCCTACATTTTTATTAATGTACGCTAAACTTCTTTCATGCTAAAAGGGTATCGATTCTAATTTTGTGACTATTATTTTAACGAAACTTCATATACCGCCTAAATCAATGGACTCACCACTACGAAATTAATATTCTCTAGAGAAAAAAAAAAGAGAATAAAGGTTCCACACATATTTTATAATCATTATATACCATTGAAAGATGCAATTATTCATTAAAAAAATATTTTCATTTTTTGAATTTTTTTGCAAAAACTGTGGGTTAACCACTACGAAATATTGTGTTTTTAGAAAGATTTTTGGTGAATTTAAGTTTTTACATTTTAGTGGTATTTAAAATTTGTAAACTCATTCGACATATATATTAATTTATCATAAACTATTTTTCATTGCACATGGTCATCTTTCTTATTTTTTAACAACTGCTTTAATTAAATTTCACATACTGCCTAAATAAGTAGATAACAAGTATGAAATCTTAGTTCTCTAGAGAAACAAACGAAGAAAATGTTNTCTTTCTTATTTTTTAACAACTGCTTTAATTAAATTTCACATACTGCCTAAATAAGTAGATAACAAGTATGAAATCTTAGTTCTCTAGAGAAACAAACGAAGAAAATGTTCCAAACCTCTTTGAAAATCATCATACGCCAGTTAAAAATATGCAACTATGCATTTAAATAGGATTACCAAATTTTTAATATATTCTCAATATCTATGGGTTAACCCCTACGAAAATATTGAGTTTTCGTTAAATTATCCATATATTGAATTTTATACTCTTAAGTGTTATATAAAAATTTATAACCATATCCTACATTTTTATTAATGTATGCTAAACTTCTTTCATGCTAAAAGGGTATCGATTCTAATTTTGTGACTATATTTTAACGAAACTTCATATACCGCCTAAATCAATGGACTCACCACTACGATATTAATATTCTTTAGAGAAAAAAAAAAGAGAATAAAGGTTCCACATATTTTATAATCATTATATACCATTGCAAGATGCAATTATTCATTAAAAAATATTTTCATTTTTTGAATTTTTTTGCAAAAACTGTGGGTTAACCACTACGAAATATTGTGTTTTTAGAAATATTTCCGGTGAATTTAAGTTTTTAAATTTTAGTGGTATTTAAAATTTGTAAACTCATTCGACATATATATTAATTTATCATAAACCATGTTTCATTGCACATGGTCATCTTTTTTATTTTTTAACAACTGCTTTAATTAAATTTCACATACTGCCTAAATAAGTAGATAACAAGTATGAAATCTTAGTTCTCTAGAGAAACAAACGAAGAAAGTGTTCCAAACCTCTTTGAAAATCGTCATACCCCAGTTAAAAATATGCAACTATGCATTTAAATAGGATTACCAAATTTTTTATTTATTCTCAAAATCTATGGATTATAACCCCTACGAAAATATTGAGTTTTCGTTAAATTATCCATATATTGAAGTTTATACTCTTAAGTGTTATATAAAAATTTGTAACCATATCCTACATTTATATTAATGTATGCTAAATTTCTTTCATGCTAAAAGGGTATCGATTCCAATTTTCTAACAATTATTTTAACAAAACTTCATATACCGCCTAAATCAATGGACTAACCACTATGACATTTATAATCTCTAGAGACACAAAGATAATAAATGTTCCACACATATTTGAACATCATTATATACCATTTCATGATGAAATTCTTCATTAAAAAAAATATTTTCATTTTTTAGATTTTTTTGCAAAACTGTGGGTTAACCACTACGAAATATTGTGTTTTTAGTAAGATTTCCGGTGAATTTAAGTTCTTACTTTTTAGTGGTATTTAAAATTTGTAATCTCATTCTACATATATATTAATTTATCATAAACTATTTTTCATTGTACATGGTCATCTTATTTATTTTTCAACTGCTTTAATTAAATTTCACATACTGCCTAAATAAGTAGATAACGACTATGAAATCTTAGTTCTCTAGAGAAACAAACGAAGGAAATGTTTCAAACCTCTTTGAAAATCATCATACGTCTGTACACATTGCAACGATGCATCTAAATTGGATTACCTAATTTTTGATTTATTCTCAAAATCTATGGGTTAACCCCTAAAAAATATATTGAGTTTTCGTTTAATTTTCCATATATTGAAATTTATACTCATAAGTGTTATATAAAAATTGGTAACCATATCCTACATTAATATTAATGTATGCTAAACTTCGTTCATGCTAAAAGGGTATCGATTCTAATTTGGTAACAATTATTTTAACAAAACTTCATATACCGCCTAATTCAATGGACTAACCACTCTGAAATTTATAATCTCTATAGAAACAAAGATAATAAAGGTTCCACACATATTTGAACATCATTATCTACCATTTCATGATACAATTTTTCATTAAAAAAATATTTTCATTTTTTTAAAGTTTTTTGCAAAACTGTGGGTTAACCACTACGAAATATTATGTTTTTAGAAAGATGTCCAGTGAATTTAAGTTTTTACTTTTTAGTGGTATTTAAAATTTACAAACTCATTATACATATATATTAATTTATCATAACTATTTTATATTGTACTTGGTCATCTTTTTTATTTTTTAATAATTGGTTTAATTAAATTTCATATACTGCCTAAATAAGTAGATAACGACTATGAAATCTTAGTTCTCTAGAGAAACCAACCAATAAAATGTTCCAAACCTATTTGAAAGATATCATACGTAAGTAAATAATGCAACTAAGCATTTAAATAGGATTACTAAATTTTTTATTTATTCTCAAAATCTATGGAATAACCCTTACAAAAATATTGAATTTGCGTTAAATTATCCATATATTGAAATTCATACTCTAAAGTGTTATATAATAATTTGTAACCATATGCTACATTTATATTAATGTATTCTAAACATATTTCATGCTAAAAGGTATCAATTCTTATTTGGAACAATTATTTTAACAAAACTTCGTATACCGCCTAAATCAATGGACTAACCACTATGAAATTTATATTCTCTAGAGAAACAAAGAGAACAAAGGTTCCACAAAAATTTGAAAATCATTATGTACCATTGCATAATGCAATTTTTCATTAAAAATATTTTCATTTTTTGAACTTTTTTGCAAAGACTATGGGTTAACCACTACGAAATATTGTGTTTTTAGAAAGATTTCAACTGAATTTAAGTTTTTATTTTTTAGTGGTATTTAAAAATTTTAAATCATTATACATATATATTAATTTTTCATAAAATATTTTTCATTGTAATTGGTCATCTTTTTATTTTTTAACAATTGCTTTAATTAAATTTCATATACCTCCTAAATAAGTAGATAACGACTATGAAATCTTAGTTTTCTAGAGAAACAGACGAAGGAAATGTTGCAAACCTTTTTAAAAATCACCATACATCAGTACACAATGCAACTATGCATCTAAATATGATTACCAAATTATTGATTTATTCTCAAAATCTATGGTTTAACCCCTACGAAAATATTGAGTTTTCGTTTAATTATCCATATATTGAATTTATACTCTTAAGTGTTATATAAAAATTTGTAACCATATCCTACATTTATATTAATGTATGCTAAACTTCTTTCATGCTAAAAGGGTACCGATTCTAATTTTGTAACAATTAATTTAATAAAACTTCATATACCGCCTGAATCAATGATCTAACCACTGTGAAATTTATATTCTCTAGAGAAACAAAGAGAATAAGATTCCACACATAGTTGAACATCACTATATGTCATTGAATTATCCAATTATTCATTAAAAATATTTTTATTGTTTGGAATTTGTTTTGTAAAAAGTGTAGGTTAGAAAGATTTCCAGTGAATTGAAGTTTATACTTTTTAGCGGTAAAATTTATAAACTCATTCTACATATATATTCGTTTATCATAAACTATTTTTCATCATGGTTTTCCTTTTTATTTTTTTAACAATTGCTTTAATTAAATTTAATATACTATCTAAATCACTAGACTAACATCTATGAAATCTCAGTTCTCTAGAGAAACAAAGGAAGAAAATGTTTCAAATTTCTTTGAAAATCATCATGCATACACGATGCAACTATGCATTTAATAGGATTACCATATTTTTGATTTATCTAAAATTTGTAAATTCATTCTACATATATAGTGGTATTTAAAATTTGTAAACTCATTCTACATATATATTAATTTACTAGGTGATTTTCCCGTGCTCATGCACGGGTATAAATATTTTTAAAGTAAATATATGATAATAATTGATTACTATTTAGTTTTAATTTTCAATTAATTTATAATTTGTATGTATCATTTATATTGATAATATTATATTCCTTTAATTATACTTTAATTTTATATATGTTATATCTAGTCGATTTTGTTGTTTTTACGGTTGATTTAGTTATTATTTGGATAAATTGGATTGCATCTCTGAATTCGACTGTAATATTTTAAAATTTATTATTTTTTTATTAGTTACATATTTGCATATAGTGGTGTTGTCTTAGATATGTAAATATATTTTAGTAAAATTATGTATAACTTAAGATATATTGTGCTTATAATGAATTAACAATTAATTTAAGTGTCTGATTCCAAAATACGTAATTTAATATAACAACAATATTCTAAAGTCTCATGCATATATATAAATTTTACAAAAGAACTAAAATTGTAAGAGTTGGTTAATATTTATTTTCATTTGTTAATATGTTTTGTGTTATCCTTTGATCAATAAAAGGCTACATGCATAAGTAGTTGATATATTTTTGGAACCTCATGAACACATATCAATATTTACAATAATGAAAATATTTATAAATTCTAAATAACTTTATGCTTTAGATTTATTGAATGTAAACTGAAATTTATTTTAAATAATCTTAAAATTGGAAAATTCATATTTTCTTTGGTATTTTGATTATGGTTATATTTAGTTTCACAAACATAAAAATTTAAAATTTAAAATAAAATTGAATATTAAGAAAAAATAATTTTAATAATGATAAAATTATTTGATCAAACGATGTTTATTGTTAATTTTTTTAATATCTCTTAAAAATAAGCACTACATAAAATTGTGATTGTATTTGAAAATAATATTATATATGTAAAATATAATTTATAGATAATTTTCTGTAACTGAAAGATATTATAGTCAACTAAATATATGAAAAAATAAAAAAATTCAATAATACTAATTATAAAATATTTTTATTACTCTAAAAGTATATTTTATGTTATTTTATAAATATTTTTAAATGTATTATTACTATTTTGTGAACTTTCCTTTTTTTATGAAATCATATTATATATACATATATTTTTCGTTTTCAATATTTTTTAATGACTTTATAAAAATTTCCTTTTTATTACATATATCTTTTAGAAATTTTTGAAAAGGAAACTAAATAAAAGAATTAATAATACTATTTTAACTATTTTAATTCATTAAGGGTATCAATGTAATCAACCATCGTGAGAACGAACGTGAGAGCGACACATAGGAAACTGACTTCTCAAATAATATTATAGAGATCATAAACTTAAATATATGTAAGAACCGATTCTACACTATTTAGTGTACTCCATATCTATATATATATATATCTTTTTAGAACTCCAATGGGTAGATACCCCATTGGAGGTACTCTAAGAAATAAATCATAACTATTTTTTTTTTTGCTGCAAATGAATACTTGCTGCACGTGGTATAACTGAAAGTTTTGTTGGTCAATGGAGAGTGTCCTTGCAAATAAATTTTAATTAATATTCTAGCTGTTTCAGCAAAATCATGTAACACCTAATTGTTAGGCCAGTTTGAATCGTGTATCAGAATTATATCAGGATCCCAACCCCATAGTCAAGAGAATGCACTGCAGGTAATCAAATTATACGTTCAAAGAATACAAATATTTTATCGTCTCCAAGAAACATATATGATATATACATATGCTTCCAAGTAATGCTAGATCACTACAGAGTTGACTTGGTTTAACCGTGAGTACATTAACATGGGAAAGTTCGTCTGGGCTTCCATTAAAATACCACAGAACAAAACAATCATACGTCAAATAACAGGGGCACGTGCGAGGAGAGGTCCCCGTTTAGCACTACAACACGCACACACGTAGGCAGACTTTCCCGTTTCGGTTATCTCCACACGCAACGACCTGTTAAACTGAGCTTTACACGTGTGCAACCCCGTTCCCTACCTTTATTTTCCACGTCGGTCTTTTGTCGTATTGTTTATAGAGACGTCAGAAGAACCGTAAAACCCGGCGATTAACATGGTGACCTGACTCCATGTGCTTGACATAGAATAAAACAGTCTTGGAAAAACTTTGTTGTTATATCATATGGTTAATGACATTTTAAAAAAAAAGTTATATTAATTAGGATCCATTTAAAAAAATTTAAAACTCTAAAATAGTTGATTATAATAAAAATAAGTTTTTTTATCCGAATGAAATTAGAATAGTCTTTATTTATAACTCATAAAAAAATCATAAATTTTTTTTTTCTAACCGAGTATCTTGATCCCACCGAAGTGATCCAGATTAGAGATCGAAGCGAGTAAAGACACTGCCAGAAAGTCACCATGTGACTCACTTATAACGGTCTTCGGTCTCGGATGCTGCAACCCATATGTAAATTCCGGAGTGGCCAAAGCTCGAACCCAAGGGCGGGCACTCCAGCTGGAACTCTTTTACCATTAGACCAAAACAACTTGGTTAAAAAAAAATCTCTTATAAAATAAATAAATTTAAATTATTTGGTGAAAATAAAATAATAAATTGTCCAATAATATTTTCTATTCTAATTGTGCTATGTGGCGAAGTTAGTCAACAAAAAAAAAAAATCAGCTGTTGAAACTGTCCAACATTTTTTTCTAATCAAATTATACGTTCAAAGAATACAAATATTCAACTGGTGATAAGGTCTAAAATTATCCATAATGGAGGTGTTTGAAACTTGTTTTCATTGAAACTCTTCCAATAAAAATGCTAAAATTTGAAACAATCCTATGTGGCATTAACATAAAAAAAACTCATCCATTTACTTCCCTCTTTTACTAGTTTTGAACTTTCTTATATGTTTTACAAAAAAAAAGAACTTTCTTATATAAGTAGAGAGCGCAATGTAATGTAAGAGCCGATCTTCTTGGAAAAGAAGGTCCATCACAAAACTCTATTTTCGTCCAAGTAAACTCTTTGATTTCAACAAGGTTAACTTCAAAGGCTAACTTTTTCACTTGAATTAATAAATTATGGTGTTTGTCACCAAAAAAAAAGAGACTTTTGTTCTTAATTATGAACTTTTTCAAACAAAAGTTTATGTGTTTGGTAGTTCCGTTACTCAGCCTTATTGTCGTTATTCAACGTTTTCCATGTGAACTGTTTCTCTTTTCATGGAAAGTTTCAGTTACATAATCAACAAAATATTATATCATAGATTCATAATACAAAACTATATAGCATTATCTTTTGGAATGAACCAATCTAATTTCGGTTTGGTTAGAGAAATGTGAAATAGTTTGGCCAGATAATGCTGTTAAGGATATGATAGTAACAAGATAAAAAGAAGATAATATACAAAAGCAAAAGCAAAACAGAGAAACCAGTAAGGAAAAAAGAGATCTCAGACATCCAAGGAAGGATAGGAGCAGCATTAGCTCTCAAGCCCGGCGAAAGGCGAAAGCTTTAGGCGGCCACTGCGAATGTTTTGAGAAACAAGCCTTAATGCTTATCATCATCGACCAAATACAAAAGAATTCAAGTTAACCAATTCAGACAGCTAAGACTTTGTTCAATTCTATTAGGACTAGCAAAACAAAATTCAGCTAAAACATACAAGAACTGTATAGAACAAAAAGGTTTTACGAAAACTGATGAGATGAACTGATTGAATGGTCTGAAAGATAATTGTGAGGATGAGACGTTTTTATATAAGAAGAGAGGAGGAGCGTCCGATTATTAGGGTTTAAGGAGATTCTACCCGATCCTTTTCATTTTTTCCTCTTTTGGTATGTTTGTTCGGTGCACCGATAGAACAATCGAGATGCTTTTAGCAATTTATTTGTAATGGGCTTTATTGACTTCAGGAAAGCCCAAAATACCTCGAAAAATAGTCCAAGAGAGCTTTAGAAAAAGGCGTAGCAAAATATAGTGGGCTTTCTCTAAATAAAGTGCAAAGGAGGTCGATTCAAAGCTAAGCAAAGTATAGTAAGCTTTCGAGGTCAATCTAAAACTTGCGCAAATTGTCACGCGCATAAAAAAATTATAGTGTGGCTGCTGGGATTCGAGCCCAGGTCTCCACGGCCACAACGTGGAATTCTCACCACTAAACTACAGCCACTTGTTGTTTGTCATGTCGATATAAAACTTGATATCCCAAAATAAACCCTTTCGTTTTTAATCATCCGTTACTCTTCTTCACCGAAGCCGTAATACGCTTCACTAACCTTGTTTTTAATACTATTAATCACAATTTACCAGTAATCATTTACTCTTGATCATCCACCTCCCCCACTAATAAACCTTTTAATTATTCTTAATCACCACTAACCCATGAAAATTAGTATAAATACGAACCATCATCACTAGCCAATCTCATCACACAACACACGAAACTCACCAAAACCAAAACCAAACCCACACCAACCAAAAAATGGCTTCAAACACCACTTTCCTCTTCGCCACCGTGGCACTTCTTGGCCTCCTCCTCCTGCTCCAACACACCACCGTCTCAGGCAGAGATCTTCCATCGGAGTCAACCAACATAGCGGCGAGGCTCCAAAGCGGAGGACTCATGGAGTGTTGGAACGCCTTGTACGAGCTTAAGTCATGCACTAACGAGATCGTTCTCTTCTTCCTCAACGGTGAAACCAAACTCGGTGTTAGTTGTTGCGAAGCTGTCGACGTTATTACAACTAATTGTTGGCCTGCGATGCTCACTTCTCTCGGCTTTACATCTGAAGAAGCTAACGTCCTCCGTGGCTTTTGCCACGATCCAAACTCCACCGCCTCTTCACCAGCTGCTTCTCCCAATAAAGCTTGATTAATATTTTAAATGATTTTGTGATTTTATATTTTTACATCCTTTTATCTATTACCAAATAAAAGATTGATCAATAATTTTTCTCTAATCAGAAAGATTTTATTATTATCTTAATATAATCCAGACCATGAAAATAAAACATAGAGTAAAGTTCTCTGATGATTAGGTGACTTGTTCCACAAGAAAACAGTTCGTTAAACATAAAAGTAGAAACTGAAACAACATAACAACAAGATACAAGCTTCTCAAGGGTCAACTCTTAGATTCGACTAAGTCATGGAGGAGGGCTCAAGGAGTTAGCCACGTCGATCACGAACCTGTACCTAACATCAGACTTAGCAAGCCTCTCCATTGCAGTGTTAATCTCATCCATCTTAATTAACTCAATATCTGCAGTTATGTTATGCTTAGCGCAGAAGTCGAGCATCTCTTGTGTCTCCTTCATCCCTCCAATGTCACTTCCTCCCACCATTTTCCTTCCTGTAAAACAGTAATTAAGTCAGGGTTTTGACTTGTGACAAGAAACAAGAGTTTGTAGAGGAATTTTCTAGGGTTTTGTTTTACCGAGAACAAGAGGGAAGATTGGTAGCTCAAGAGGCTTCTCAGGTAAGCCTAAAGTGACGAGTTTTCCATTGACTTTGAGTAAACCGAGCAATGGAAACAAAGCATGTACTGCTGAAACTGTGTCGATAATATAGTCCATAGTTGCAACTGCAGCCTAAAATTTCCACACAAACAAAGCAAAACAAAACAAAAAATTTATTTGGACACGGTTGAACCGGTTCGGACCAAAACAATAGATTAAATAGAACTATTTGTTGTTACCTTCATTTTCTGTGAATCAGATGAGACAAGAAACGAATCAGCACCAAGTCTATTAATAGCTTCATCTTCTTTACTAGGAGAAGAACTAATCACAGTAACTTTCAAACCAAAGGCTTTACCAATCTTAACAGCAACATGACCAAGCCCACCAAGTCCAGCAACACCCAAATGCTTCCCTGGCTCGGTCATACCATAATACTTCATTGGACTATAGACAGTGATACCAGCACACAGCAAGGGAGCACCTGAGTCGCTTGGTAAGCCCTCTGGAAACAGCAAAACAAAACGTTGATCGACCACGATGGACTCTGAATATCCACCGTATGTCTTGGTTCCATCTGCTCCAATGGAGTTGTAGGTGAAAGACATTTGGGGACAGTAGTTTTCAAGATCTTGGTCACAAGATTCGCAAGACTGGCAAGAACCGGTGATGACTCCTACTCCTACACGGTCTCCTTCTCTGAATTTTGTCACGTTTTTGCCAACTTTTGTAGCTATTCCAACTATTTCATGCCTGAGCCATATATAAAAATGTTTTGTTATATAATAAAATTATTTTGTAAAATAGGAGATATTTTGTTTTAGTTTAGTTTTTGATTACCCTGGAACGACAGGATAATAGGAGAAACCCCAGTCGTTTTTGATGGTATGTAAATCACTGTGGCACACTCCACAGTACAAGATCTTCACTGTCACATCATTTTCTCCATTGTCTCTGAAGATTAAACATCAAACTCTATTATAAACACCAAAGTTTTTGTAAATGAGACAAAAAAAATAAGTGTAATCATGAGAACCTTCTGGAGAAATGGAAAGGGGAGAGAAGGCCAGTTTTATCTCTGGCAGCCCAACCAAAGGCTTTGTTCGGATGCTCTGTTTCTGGAGTTTTAGCCATTTGGTTATGTGTCTGAGCGAGCGAGTGAGTGAGAGATTGGTTTTATGTTTGTGTGGTTATCTCATGGGGCTGGTGCATATATGGGCAACTTACAGAGGAGAGGTGAGTAGCTCGAGCTATTAATAAACTCTTTTATTGCTTTCATCAGTATATTCAGAAAACTATATATTTGTTTCCTCTACTTAAAACAAAAACAGATTCCATGAAATTAGGACGGTTATTCTATTTCATTGTATATATAGTAAGAAAGTCAAAAAGTGACTGGAGAGAGTAAACTTTTTCATAATAATATGCCATTTTGGGATATATCCCAAGTTAAAAATTCCTTAGTATTAAAGAAATTAGAACAGATTTACGTTTTGATTCGTAACTGTGCAAATCTATTCTTTTCAGTTTTCACTAAAACATTACTATTTAAAAATAATAATAATATGATTTCCTTATAGTATCTATCATTTATGTGGTTCATGAACCGGTGGTGGTTAGAAGTGGCCGCGTTTATAACTTACACCAACTTTATGTACATGTGATTAAATGGTATTGGCTGTCCTCGACATGTATAAATTGATAGGTTGAAGGCTAGAGAGTTTGGTGGCCCTCTTAAAAGGTTGGTGTCTCCCAATTAAATGCTTGAAATCCGGATCCGGGTCTTTACCGCTCATCTTTGATGTAGCCCATTGATGCATGCATTTTCTAAAAGTGTTGTACAGAGCCCATCGACGCATGTGGTTTTGAGACGCAAAACGCAGAAACTAGCGTTTCAAATGAAATAGTGATCACTATCAGTGACAGTGTGTTAGGAAAATATGCGTGTCGATTCATATGACAAATCTAGTGTTTGCAGTTCGGTATGAGAACTAACTCGCAAGTAAACAAAAAATCCAAAACAAACATTAAGGTAAACGAAAAAAAAGCGTACTGTGATCAAGACCGCAAACGCATAACTGGAGCTTTTGGCCCCATCAGTACTGGAGTTTTTGTGTCAGCGAAAGCTGTTATCAGATCTTCAGTAACCGGTATCTTTTCCGGTGTTGTCTTCAAGTCCTCTTTCATAGTCTTATCTGCCTTGTCCTATTAACCAACAAATCACATAATATAATTAAGAATATAACACCCCAAAAAGCTATTACATTATGTTTTTGTGTTATAAACTTTTAGAGAGTTAAGTAACAAAAAAACTTTTAGAGAGTTACTTGAAGGAACAAATTGATAAGAGATTTTGCAGCGTCAATCTTCGGATCTTCTAGTGAAATATTAAGCTCCTCTGGCGCCGGAGCTCCGGCTTCTGACAAAACTTTTGGATTTAATCCACAGTTCCCCATATCGCTATCCTTTTTTTTTGTATTTGAACTTCTCTTTATTACTTTATCTCGTTCGATTTATTACATAAGGAACATGAGCTATTATATAGACATTCACAGTCGCATATATATAGTTCGTCTGGTGAGTTTGGGGCAATCGTATATTTTTGGTATATTATTCCTGTTTTCTAGTACACCAATACTGTAGTTACATAGTTGGTGGACCAGAAGAAAAAGAAATGGTTATGTTTGTAGTTATGCTTCTTACATCATTATCACTAACAAACGGGTATAAAGAGTAGACTACAAGAAAGCTTGGGTTCACAATTATTGGTTGGGGCGGTTTTAAGTTTGTTTATGTTCATTAGAATACAATAACGATGTCTAATTTATAATGCTTACAAAATGATGATTAGTGGTCCTAAACCGGACCAAACCGGCCCTATAACTTAACATCAAGTAGTAAGTAGTCTAAAAGCAGCTTGTGCATTGTGATTTGGTGAATACTGAGCTTGACACACGAAGAGAAGAGAGGACAAACTGAGTTCCAACGCAGGAAAAGCCCCAAAATGTGTGAATACAAATAGCAACAGAAAGATAAGTAAAACTCTGAAGCAAACATTTCTTCTGAACTATAACAATACATGAACGAAAGAGTTCAAACCAGGGAAAAGTAGTATCCTTGTTCATTCATATGTCTGAAAGCAAGTCCTAATAATTTTGATTATTTTTTCGCCTTATACAGAATCCAGCAGACCGGGGTCACAAAGGCGTGGCAAATCCTATTGCATTTAGTAGAAAAACACAAGTCAGAAAAGTAAAGATTTAGGACATAACACAAGCACATGAAGAATCTAAGACCAAACCATATATCTCAACAAAAAACATGATTTTGATTTTGGGAAATTGGATGCATTAGCTATGAAAAAAACCAAAATTAATAATCTAGCCAAAATCTCATTCTCTCTCCCCCTCTTTCTTCCTATCTCTCTCTACTCTCTCTCTTACAAAACTAATTTTGTTTTTGTTTGTGGCTATTTCACAAATAACCCCTTATCAAAAATATGTCAAAGTTTTCATCCTTTTTTTTTTTCTTTCAAATTTTACCAAAAATATATTAAAAAAAAATCCTTCAAAAATAGGTGAAAGTTTTCATCTTTTTTTTTATCATGTTTTTTCTTATTAAACCATATCATCATCTATTAAGAGATTTAATCCCATTTCCTCCAAAAGATTGTCATCTAATAGTTTCAACCCTATCTCATGAACTAGATTCCAGCTTACTAATCAATAAACCTCCAAAGTTGACTTTTAATTACAAAACAAGTGATGAAGCAGAGACAAAACAAAAACTAGCAATAAGGCAGCAAATTTAAAGAACACACAAAACAAAGTAAAAAGAGATAGAATAGTTACCCTCGGAGAGCATGCTCCAACAAGAGGAATCAGAAGCGATACTTGACCGGAGCCGAGCTGAAGCAACAGCACTGTGAAGCGGAATCATCGTTTCAACGCTTCCCAAAGCAGACAGAACCCTTCAAAATTTTTGCATTGACAAAAGTTTCTTATTCAAACACAACCCCACAAAAAAAAAAAAAAATGTGTTGGGGGTATTCTCTAAATTGAGTGTGCTCTCACCTTGAAGCGCGAGGGATGGATTGGGAGACTGAACCAAAAGGAGCTGAAGTCGTCGTTGTTGGTTTAAGATTGAGATACTTCTGAGTTACGGTTCTTGATCTGGATACTAAGTTTCTGGAACCACTCATGAGCGCTGATCTGCACAGCGATGCCATCTCTGAATGAATCTCAAGGAGAGAGGAGCAGGAAACGCAATGAAACGCAATGACTTAACACTAAACCCTACGGCCCAAAACAGCTTTATCATGAAAAGTAGCCCAATAAGCCTCACTATCAATGGCCTATAAGACTTTTATTTTTAAGATATTGCCCCAAAGGTATTGCAATTTACAGCTTTACCCGACACTAAACAAATTGACACAAATCCCACACTTCCAAAGATTATTACTTATTGGTAAGAATGGATGTGTTCTAGTTCGGTTTGGATCCATTCGAATTGTCAGCTAAATGTTAAAATCGTCTCATTTGACTTCAAAAGATTGGTAAGAATGGATGTGTTCTAGTTTGGTTTGGATCTATTCGAATTGTCAGCTAAATGTTAAAATCGTCTCATTTGACTTCAGTTCAAGTTATTGTGGATCCGTATACACATTAAAATTAAGAAAATTTAGTAAGTTAAATTTATCAAAATCTCCAAAAGAATATATATAATTTTGAATAGCATTAAATCAAATACTTAAAATTAATATAAAATTGGTTTGATTTAGATAACAACTATATAATTCTGGTGTTTTGAGTTTTTTTTTTTACTATTTCAGAATAACTATTTTGATTATTTTCAATAACTTTACATTTTTTTCATTTATTTTAGCTACTTTCTACATATTCAATAAAAAGTTAATAGTATGTTTAAACATATAACTTTGATTCGAATATCAAAAAAATGATGTTCATTTATTCATCATTAGTATACCCAACCAATCAGAACTGGTCGGGTTTAGATCATTTGAAAGATTTATAATTTCTGGGAATTTTATCAACAAGATAACAAATCATAACCACAAAAGAAATAAAATACAAAATGTGAAAAAAGAATTATTGTGTGTGTTCGTTTTAAGCTATACATCTTTCATATTACTTCGTCGACTCGACGCGCCACGGCTACTTCCCCTCGCAGACGACCCCGTCAACCCGCTCGATCTCGGCAAACCCTCTGCCTGAGACAGAAGACTACTCGTTCCCGCCGCCACAGGATCAGAAACGCTCTGTCTCCAACTACCAAACACTCTCCCGCTACTCGACGAGCCTCTCGAAGACCCTATCGTACGGAACCTCTCCGACTCGCTGCTGTCTTCCCTCACAACTCTCACTGGATTCTCCAAGGCCTGGACCACGTGTCTCATCAGTGGTCTTCTCGTAGGTTTGGGGTTGAGACATGATCTTGCAACGATCGCCATTGCCCATACTTCTTCTAAGAGGTCTTCGTCGACGAGGAGGGATTGGTCTAGAATGTTTGTGACTGGCTCTTTCTCTTGTGATGAGATGTGAGGTATTATCTCGGCTAGGATTCTTTTGAATTGTGGCTCTTCGCATGAGCTGATTCCGATTTTTCCTGTGATTAGTTCGAGGAGGATTTTTCCGAAGCAGTAGACGTCGTATGCACATGTTGCTGTTGCTGGAGAGTCTGAAATTTTTGGTGGGAGAGATTGTTAGAACGTTAATAATTAAGAATTTAAATAGTAACATTTTGAAAATGAACTCACCAGGAAAACTTTCTTGAGAGGACCTGAAGAGAGAACAAAGAAACTTCTGTTAGGATCAGTGCTTTAAAAACAGGTCTAGCCAGACGCCTAGGTGGCAAATCAGATCTAAACGAAACTATTTTTCTAGAACGATTTTTAAAAAGTAAAAAACCATGTGTAGGTTCCCGCCTAAACAATAATCCTCTATAAAGAGCTAAATTAACATTTAGTGATTTCTTGAACATTGCTTAGATGTTTAATCTAATCTCAAGAGAGACAAAGAAACTTATGTCAGAAGTAGTGTTCTAAAAACCGGTTTAGCTAGATGCCTAGGCGGTAAATCAGATTTAAAAGAAACTATTTTTCTAGAACGAAAAAATCACATGTAGATTCCCGCCTAAACAATAATCTTCTATAAAGAGCTAAATTAACATTTAGTGATTTCTTGAACATTGCTTAGATGTTTAATCTAATCTGGCTAAATGTTTGAACCGGAGACACTTACTGGGATAATCTGCTGAGCAAGCGGGCGATTTTCTTCGGACGGCCATTGTTTTCTTGATGACAAGCTTTGCTAAAGCTTCCAAGCCTTACTTCAAACTTATCATCCAGGAGAATGCTGCTTGCTTGAACATCTCTTTAAAGAGACAATTAACATTAAAGAAAAAAATCAGCATCACTATGTAGTTTTTTGGTTTAAATGTTAGAAACTGTAAAAAGGAAAATGATGTTTTGATACCTGTGGACTATAGGTGGTGAACAGTCATGGTGCAGATAAGAAAGCCCCTCTGCTGCTCCCAACGCAATCTTCAACCTGGTGATCCAATCCAGAGACTTCAACCCATCGTCAACAAGGGAGCTTGATTTGTAGAACAATGAGCTTGGTAAATCCCTATACATCATGTACTTATACACCAACAACTTGTGTGGTGTGTGCTCTACGCATTTGCCTACAAACGGGACTATTCTCGGATGAGCAAACCGGCTGAAGAAATCCAACTCGGTTTGGTACGTTTCGTTGCTTTTCACCAACTCCAAGTTGATTCTTTTCACAACAACCTGAACTCCATTCTCTAAAACTCCCTTGAAAAGATCTCCTGATCTTCCTTTCTTGATCAAGTTCGCATCTCCAAACTCCTTCGTGGCGTTGAGTAGCTGTTGGTAAGTAAACGACATTCCAAGGCTTGCATAGTTCACAGAGACTCCTCCTCTTCCTCTTCCTCTTTCACAGGGAAGTGTTTCCTCAGGAGGCAATGGACCAACACCGTTATGTCTCCCTCTATGACGTGGACTACCACTACTAGTTGATGATCTGTTTTTTCTCCGGACACAGAAGTTCACTGTTATTGGTAACAGTATGAGAATGAACATAACCAGAATAGACCCCACAACCACAGCAATTATAACAATAGTCCTGTGTCTTAACCATGGAGAGTTAGACTTAGGCTTGTTTTCCTGTTCCGGTTCTTGTCCGAAACCATCGAAAATTAATCCCTTTACAGAGTAAAACAATGAGCATTTCGACAATTCTCGTTGCATCATTGTCCCCTGGAGACAGTTGCTGCTCAAGGAAGCGTTGATGGGGACAAAATCAGGAACCTTACCTTGGAAGTAGTTTCTTGACAGATCAACAACTCTGAACCTTCTTAGTATAAGTGTGAGATTACCGTAAAACATGTTGTCTGATATGTTTAGCAACGAGACAGTAGAACCAAAGTTGACAGTGGTGTTAGGGAGCTTGTCGGAGAATCTATTTCCAGAGAGATCAAGAATCTTTAACTCTGGTAACGACCATAAGGCAGAAGGTAAAACGCCTGTGAAGCCACTGGCTCTGAAGTCAACGGTGTGTAGTTGACTCATGAAAGTAAACAAATCAGGAGGTATAGAACCTGAGAGGCGGTTTCTAGCGATGACAAGTGTCTTCAAGTTTCTCAGCTCTTTGAGTTCTGATGGAACTGAACCAGAGAGGTCGTTGAAGCTGAGATCAAGGTGAAGTAAAGGAGAGATATCTCCAAGTGATGGAGGTATGGAGGAAGACAAGGCGTTGTGTGAAAGATTCAGATGTGTGAGCTTTGTGAGGGAACCAATACTAGAAGGAACCAAACCGTCTACAGAGTTTGAGGAGAGATCAAGGAACGTTAGGCTCTGAAGAGATGTAAGAGAGAGAGGGATGTTGCCTTGGATTGAGTTGTTTGAAAGATCAAGAACCGTGAGGCCACGTCCACTCAAATTTGCAGGGATGGGTCCTGTGATGGAACAGGAGCTGAGGTCTAAGACCTGCAAAGTCAACAGGGTGGATCCTAAAAAAGAAGGGATTGGACCTGGAAGAGTGAACTTTGAAGCGTTGAAAGAGGCTAAACGGGTGAGATTGAGGAGAGGATCAACTTTGAATTGAGGGTTTAGATGACCAGCTCTTGTTCTTTTGAACCCTGAAATGTTGATGTGTGTTACACTACCGTTGTCGTCACATCTCACGCCGTTCCAGTTCAGACAAGGATCGCCTTTTACAGGCCAATCTCTGCCTTTTATCCCAAGTGAAGACCTTAGTAATAAAAGAGCTCTTTTCTCAACCGGTGAAGAATTTTTCTGTTGCTGGAGCGTTGACTTTAACAAGAACAAGAAGAAGAAGAGAAGAAAGATTGTCTTCTTGTGATCCATCTTTTGTTTCTCAGAAAGTCTAAACACACACACTTAAAACCTTCAAAGGCCTAAAGATTCAATTTGGAAAGAATCTTTTGGAATTTATGGAGAAGACATTTACTCAGAATCAAAATGAAAAAGGAAACTTTCTTTTTTGGTGACGTTCTATATGATTCTTACCCAACAAAGGTTAAAAAAGGTTCTTCTTTTCTCTCTGTACCCTCTGTGTGCGACTTTAATGTTGTTCTTTGCACTTACAGAATCAAAAACCCATTGTTGGTTACCAATCATTTTCTTCTCTCTCTAACTCTTCCATCTCTTTTTTGTTTTTTCTAGATTTAGAGAGAGAAAGATGTAAAGTCTTTTTAAAAAATACGAAACCAACTTGAATATTTTTTTTTTAATATTGTAAGTTTGTTACGGAACTGTTCAGGACAGAGAAAGCTTCATTTTACTGGTCAAGAACAACGGCCGGTTCAGACAACAAAGAGTGTAAGAAGTGAGAGATGGGATTTTTTGTTACATACGCGCTGGCACGTTCCCAAGATTTATGGTTAGATTTAGGATACGACATCGTCTTGATGAGTTTTGACTCTCAACGATCCCGCCAAGACAGCTTAACGAACTCTCAATATATATCACTTTTATAATATTTTAAATGTTATCCATATTTTTTTAGTAATGTTAAAATTCAATGATGGAATTCCGAGTAACTAAGAAAAATAATTGATTTGATTCTATATATACTTTAATTGCAATTTTTTCCTCGTGTCGAAGAGTTAGGCATTCGTGATAATCAAGAAAAAAAGTCTACGTTCAAGTTTCATAGTACTAGTCAGCATTTTCACCTACAAAAGTCAAACCCAAGCGTTGCAATGCAACCATTTGATTGACATTCTACGATTGAACATACACATTTGATAATTGACACGTTAACATCAGTCATGGTTTGGTACTATATTTTACATGTGACAATAATTCTGATCATAGCTTCAAACTATCTGAAGTACAAATTGATATTCAATGATTGCACAATTGAATTAGATTGGACCATTTGTCATGTTTACATAACTGCAAAACCTCACTTAAATTAATCCAAAAAAAATGAGCGCAATAAAAATTAGATATGTATCTTTAATAGATCTGAATTTAACTTTTTTCAATAAAAAAAAAACAAAATTAATCAATACTTTCTCTGTTTTATAAATGTCATTTTAGCATATATATTTTACGTGAATGAAATTTTTTGAAATTATTCTAGCTAATGTATCCTTATTTAAAGTATAATTAATGAAATGAAAATAACTTGAATAAAATTTTTTTAGTTATTCAAAATGGTAAAAATAAATAAATATGTAAATTTACATTATAAATAGAAAATAATATTCTTATAATACGATTTTGCTAAAAAAATCCTGGATTATAGAAAATAGAGGAAATCAAAATTTAGTAATTAAGGCCTTCTTTAAACGTTATGGGCCAAAACCCATTTAAAAGATTTAAATCTATAAATACGAGCCACTCCCTCCTCACTTCTTTCGCGGTTGAAATCTTTAACAGCGACGGCGGTTATGCATCATTCAAAGGGTACAACTTCCTCCGTCTCTAACGACCCCGAAGAACCGCCACAGAAGAAGAAACTCCATGCCGCCCAATCGTCGCTGTTACAACTTCCAAACGAACTCTCTGTGAACTGCTTAGCACGCGTGCCGCGATGTTACCACCCTTCGGTCTCAATGGTCTCCCCAGCCTTGAGACGTCTCATCGCTTCTCCGCAGATTTACGCCGAAAGATCACTACTTCGCCGCACCGAAAATGTCCTTTACGTTTCTCTTAGTCTCAAATCTCTCGACCCCCCTCGTTGGTACACTCTCAATCTCAAACCTTTCGGACAAGTATCACTGTCCCATTGTTTGGTTCCTGTCCCGACAACATTCCCTTTCGTTCCTTCGTGGGAAACGTCCATGGTCGCTTTCGGTTCGGAGATTTACGTCATCGGTGGATGTGTTAACGACAGGTTCGTCTCCACTGCGTTTGTCATCGAGTGTCCGTCCTACACGTGTCGGTACCTCCCTAACATGAAGCAAAAACGCGGCTGCGCCGCCGCGGGAATCGTCCAAGGAAAGTTGTACGTGATAGGAGGGTGTGACCGTCGCTCTCCGAACTGGGTGGAGGCTTTTGATCTAAAGACTGAAACTTGGGAGACGGTGACGACGTCGTCGGGGCCTGATGACGTGAAGGTGTGTAAGAAGATGATTAGGAGTTTCGTGGTGGATGAGAAGATGTACTTGATGGATCGAAATAATAGCTTTGTTTACGGTCCTAGAGAAGGGAGTTTAGAGAAGGACGTGTTGTTGAACAGAGATTGGAGTGTGAGTTCTTGCGTTATCGACAACAAGTTGTACAGTTTTGGTCGGGATTATAGGTATAAGATGTGGGAGTTTGATCCTGTCGCGAGGGTTTGGAGTGAAGTGAAGGGTGTTGGAGATATTCCTGGTATGCGTGGTGGGTCTAAATTGGTGAATTATGGTGGGAGGCTTGTGTTTTTGTGTAGACGTGGAGATTGGTCGACGGAGATTTGGTGTACGGAGATTGAGTTGGAAAGGAAGGAAGGAGGAGAGGTTTGGGGGAAGATCTTGTGGTCTAGTCTCATGCTTGCTTCCGAAGATACAATTTCCATTGTACGATCTCTAGCTGTGTCGTTTTGATGACACACATTCCAACGAGAACAGTAACCTTTGCCTTTGCTTTGGTTATACAGATGCTATCATCATCACTTCTTTTGGTTTGGTCTGATTAAGACCAAAGACTATATATAGACACTATTGGATGTTTGTTTCTTTGTTTTACAAAACTATTTATGTCGAATATTGGAATATTGGTTCGTAATGATTATGCTAGAAACAGGTCTTGTGTACATTCTTGGAGGCATGAATGAACTCATCTTTCACGTCCTCAAAGAAAGTTGCATCCTCCTCTGCCTTCCTCCTACATGAAGCCATCGCTGGTTTCTGAGGGGGGTTTTGTGCTTGATCTTTTGGTTGAGTCTCCATCTCCGGTTCTGCAAAGAAAAAAATAATAATAATTTGAACAAGAACAAGATCAAACAATGTTCATCATCCCAAATAACACACAGAACAAAACCATCAGAAGTACAAATTAATATTCAATGATTGCAAAACTGAATTAGATTGGACAATTTGTCTTGTTTACATAACTTCAAAACTAACTTAAGTCTGAATGTCAAATAAACTAATCAAATACTCTCTGTTTCATAAAGGTATAAAATGTCAATAAGAAAATTACAAAATACATTAGTACATAACTATAACATAAGATTTATTGGTCTTTCAAAATGATAAAAATGAAATAATGTAAAATTACAAATAGGGTAAACTGTCATTTTCGGAAACAACAGACTATAATTTCGCTAGAAAAAAATCTTGCATTAAAGAATGATATAAATGAGAGGAAATCAAAAGGGCAATTGACCATAATAGACCATTTGAAGTTTTTGTCCCCAAAAGAGCACCACAAGGAAAAAGTCACAAAAATGACATTCATTAATGGACAAAATTTCTATAATACCCTTGTTTTAAAATTAACTAAACAAACAGGAAAAAAAAGAAAAAAAATCAGAACATCCTCTCTCTCTCACGCGACACAAGACTATTCCTCTTCTCGATCTCTTCGACGCAACGCGACGGCAGCAAAGAAGAAGGAGACACGGAGGGGAGGATAAATGGCGAATACACAGACTTACGACTTCCTGATCTTCGTAGCAGACATGAAGAAACCGTTAGATCAAAAATCGATAAGAATAAGGAGAATTCCGAAGACGGCTGCGAGTCTTCGACGTGGACCTCCTGGAGCTGCATCGTGTTGGCAGGCAGAGGTGGAGCTGGGGGACACGGGATACGTAACGTCATTGTAATCTGCTAGTGGGGAGGTAAGAATTAAGCTCTTTAGATTCAATTTATTTTTTTATAAAGGAGAAGGAATTTTTAGTGGTTCTTCTTCATTTTTGTTTTGATGCAGTACAAGATGGAACTTTGAGGATTTTTGAATAGCCTAGTATGAAAACGATACTTAATGAATCCAAGGCACATGCAAATATTAGTGTCTCTTTTACCAAAAAAAAAAA
>CAKOAT010303599.1:3822-26662 GCA_932364175.1 Eruca vesicaria subsp. sativa
GTAAATACTTGAAGATGATGAGGTTGAGAGAGTAAAAATGCCATTTTCGAAAAAAAATTCAAAAAACATATAAATGGCATTTTCGTAAATAAAATGAAGATGTGGGGTGAATAGGACAAAAACAAGATGAGTCAAAAGAAGAGGTTAGTTTTGTGTTTGACTTGGAGTTTTGAGTCAAATTTGCAAAAAGCCCTACTTTCATAGCGGATTTGACCCATAATAACGGATTCACAAGATATAAATCTTAACATTCTAGTTATCTTCTATTACCCGATCTATAACCGGAACTGTGAAGTGGTATTCCAGCAAGTCTGGTGAGTTAAACGAGTCTAATTTGAGAGCTAAACCACGATTAACATCATTGTTTTTAAATCCAAATTGAACCGATGGATTTAACCAGAACCGTGCCTGACCAGAAACTGGTCAAGCACTTACTTGGGCCAAAAATAAAAGGGAAAATTCCTTAAAAATACACGGACTGAATTACATTTGCTAGAATAATACACGAACTTTTTAGACTCCCCAATTAATACACATACTAGATTGCGTTACCCAAAAAATACATCAAGTTTTAAATTTCGTAGGTTTTACACCTCAAATTTAACAGAGTTAACTCTGTTTAACAGAAAATTAAACCGACGTTAACGTTTTTATTACACACGTGATTGAACCGTTAAAAGCTCGGGTTTACTTAACAAAAAGCCCCAAATCGTTTAAAAACAAACCCTAATTTCCTAAAATCCCCAAATCGATTCTAAACAAACCCTAATTTCTTAAAATCCCCAAATTGGTTCACCCCAAATACCTTAATTTGTTCTTCTCTTCTGGCGCTGTAAATTCACTTCGATCTCCATGTTATCAGAGAGATAAAGAAGATGAGGTGATTCACTTCGTTTCGATTTCACTTCGTTTTTGATTCTCTTCGTTTTTGATTCTCTTATGTGTTCTTCTTCTTCTTCTTCTTCTTCATGTCGATTTCACTTTGTTTTTGATTCTAATTCTTCAATTTAATTTTAGTGAACAAGGGTTGATGAAGATTTCTCTACACTATGGAGGCACCATGGAGCGTAAAGATGACAGCTTTTTTTATCGGGGAGGATTTGTCAACAAGGATATTTCAATTGATCCGGATTACATGACATGGTCGATGTTTGAAGGGTTTTGTGAAGACAATGGGTTTAGTGGCTCTGTGAAACATGTTTGGTACAAGCTTCCTCAAGAAAGTATGGATTCGGTGAAAGCAATTTCAGAACTCACTTCAGATGCGGTTATTTGTCAGATGTGTACTGAAGCTCTGAAACTAGGTGGAGGTGGGGTTGATATTTATGTTGAGCAGAATGTGGTAGAAAAAGACGGTGACGAAAACAGATGTGAAGAAAACAGAGAGGAAGAAGAGAGACGTGATCAAGGTCAGAGCAACAGAGACGAAGAAGAAAGAGGTGAAGAAGATAAAGGTGAAGATGACATAGATGATCAAGGTCAGAGCAACATAGAACAGTCAAATGATGTTGATGAGATAGAGGAAGAAATCATCGCAGATGGAGGAGATGATATTCCATTTCAGTCACTCTTTGGGGATAATGGTGATGAGGAAGTGCAATGTGAAACTAATGGTGATGAGGAAGTTAGAGGTGGAGCAAATGATAATGAAGATGAAGAAAATGAGAGACAGTTAAGGGATGATCCTCGTCCAACTCCTGCTATTGACACTGACGATGAATGGGAAGATTTTAATCGACAAGAAACGCACATTTCAAGAACAAGCTACAGCAATGAGAAGCCTCCTTACCTGTGGTTAATGCAAACATTCAAGAGTGGAGAAGAGTTCAAAGATCAGCTGTTACGGTATGTTTTGAAGACAAATTATGATGTGAAGTTGTGTAGATGGGAGAAAACGAAGTTGGGAGCCATTTGCACTCACGAAAATTGCAAGTGGAAGATTTATTGCGCAGTTGAGAAGCCAAAGAGGAAGTGGATGGTGAAATCTTATGTTGATGGACATAATCATCTGAAGAGTAGCAAAGCAAGGATGTTGAAGCAGGGTACAATTGCAAGGTTGTACAAGGATGAAGCAAGAAGAAGGCCTGGTATTAAGTGGACTGACATCAAGGATGAGATAATGATGAGGTATAGTCTCTCAGTGTCTAAGTGGATATGCACGAAAGCAAGAAGAATGGCTCTGGACTTGGTAATACAAACTCAGCGAGAACAATTCGCCAAACTGTGGGATTATGAGAGAGAGCTTCAGCGTTCTAATGAGAATACAAAGACTGAGATTGTGACTATTCCTCGTGACGATGGTAAGGTTGTCTTTGATAGCTTCTACATTTGTTTTGAGAGTCTTAGGAACACATGGAAGAATTGTTGCCGGCCTATTATAGGACTTGATGGAGCATTTATGAAATGGGAGTTAAAGGGTGAGATTCTTGCAGCTGTTGGACGAGATGCGGATAATAGGATTTATCCTATAGCGTGGGCAATAGTTAGAGTGGAAGATAATGCGTCTTGGGCTTGGTTTGTTGATAAGTTGAAGACTGATTTGGATTTGGGGTTAGGAGATGGATTCACAATAATCTCTGACAAACAGAAAGGTTTGATAAATGTTGTTGCAGATATTCTACCTGAGGCAGAGCATAGACATTGTGCTAGACACATTTATGCAAATTGGAGGAAGGTTTATGGTGCGTCAGAGTATGAAGATTATTTCTGGGCAATTGCATACAGCTTCACTAGTGGTGATTATCAGTTCAACTTACACGCTTTAGAAGTGTTCGACGCAAAGGCACATGAGGACTTGTTGAAAACAGAACCGAAGACATGGTGTAGAGCTTTTTTCAGGCCACATGCACGGTGTGAGGATGTGTGTAACAACCTCTCAGAAAGCTTCAACAAAACAATCAAAGATGCTCGTAAGTTGCCACTGATTAACATGCTTGAGGAAATTAGGAGACTTGCAATGAAGCGTAACTCTCGAAGGCGTGAGAAAACCAGTGGCTGTTCGACTCGGTTTCCACCGAACATCATGGAGATTTTTGAGCAAAACCGCAAAGCAAGTAACCACTGCACTGTTATTAAAAGTAGTGAAAGCTTGTATGAAGTCACTGAGTTTGACTGTAACTATGTGGTGTGTCTTCCCGAAAAGCATTGTGCTTGTAATCAATGGGACATCACCGGGATACCTTGCCAACATGCTATTTATGTCATCAATGAACATAATAAAGACCCTGAAGAGTAAGCGCCATACTCTCCTCTCATATCTTAATATTTTCTAGGTTCTAATTCTCTCACTCTCTTTGTATTTTGTAGCTTTGTTGATCCTTACTATCTGACTTCAAGATGGCAAGACACCTACAAAACCAACATAAAACCTGTCAACGGAGAGAGATTGTGGGAGAAGACAGGTAAAGAACCTATAGAAATACCTGAGAAAAGAAGAATGCCAGGACGTCCAAAAAATTATGATAGGATCAAGGAGGCACATGAGTCAAAGACAAATCCAACAAAGGTTACAAGAGATGGAAGAAGGATGACATGTAGCAACTGTAAGCAAACAGGTCATAACTGTGGAACTTGTACTCTACCACCTGCTCCTGAACTTCCTAAACGCAAAAGAGGCCGGCCAAAAAAGACTCCGGTAAGTTACACTTTGATTTGCATATATTCTTTGTTTGTTGATGTGTATGTAATTTAATATATCATTTTCTTAATAAGGATGATCCTTAGAGCATTCAAAATGCACCGAAGAGGAGGAGGAATGCTCAAAGCCAATCCACACCTAATCCGGTCAGCACACAACCTTGTGTTGATCCACAACCTTCAACTGCTCCACAGCCTTCAAATGCTGCAACTGCTAGAGGCCGAGGCCGTACCCGGGGACGAGGGAGAGGGCGTGGTCGAGGCCGTGGACGTCAGTGTGAGCCTCCTGTTCCAAGAGAGTCTGGTTGCTATATTGGTCCTTACTCTGGTCGTGTATTTGAGGTATGGGGGTCTACTACTATGTCTGATCAGGATTCACAAGGCTCTCAACAACAACCTCAAGACTCTTAAGCTCTATCATTTCATTATCTTCTTGTATTGTACTTTTCAGTTTTAAAATTCTGTAGGATGATCTTCTTTTGGTTGGATGTTTTCATTTCTTAAACTTCATCACCTTCTGTCACTTGAATTTAAGATTATCTATGATATGTTTTTCAAGAAAGAACACAGGAACAAGACACAAAATGTAACAACAACCAACATAATTTGATAAAGATGCAACTACAACCATAACAAACCAACACACATTCATCGAAAATACAAAACTAAACACAGCTAATGGAAACATGACAAACTGAAACAGAAACACAAATCCTGATGAAACTACTTCTTCACAATGGCAACGACCATGATGACTATGACAACAACGAAGCCTCCCCAGGAAAGACCAAGGAATTGCCTTAGCAATTTCTCCTTTTCAACTGATGTTATAAGTGCAATTTCAAGTTTTTTCTTTTCCTCTGCGATTCTATCTCCTTCCTCCAACAATAATGCAGTTGAATCTTCAGTTGTGACTTGCTGAGAAGTTGTCCTAACCAACTGCTTAAGATTTATGATTTCTTCTCTCTGACGATCCATCACGCCTCTGGCCTCAAGTAAACTTTGTTTCTGCCATTCATTTTGCTCCTCCTTATCAATCCAATCCACGAATCCATGAGAATCACAACACCAAAACCTTCGACCCGGATTGTCATCTGTCCATGCCTTCGCCGAACTCGTTCGCTTCTTACAGTAGCATAAGGGACCGTCAAACTTCTTCTTGTAGAATGACCTTGCACCTGAACTCGAGCCCTCACTTTTAGCCATCGATTTGGTATTTCTGGGGAAAAAAAGTTGAAAGAAATTAGGGTTTGTTTTTAATCGATTTGGGGCTTTTTGTTAAGTAAACCCGAGCTTTTAACGGTTCAATCACGTGTATAATAAAAACGTTAACGTCGGTTTAATTTTCTGTTAAACAGAGTTAACTCTGTTAAATTTGAGGTGTAAAACCTACGAAATTTAAAACTTGATGTATTTTTTAGGTAACGCAATCTAGTATGTGTATTAATTGGGGAGTCTAAAAAGTTCGTGTATTATTCTAGCAAATGTAATTCAGTCCGTGTATTTTTAAGGAATTTTCCCAAAATAAAAAGATATAGTTTTAAGGGCCAAACTTTTACTAAATGATGTTTATAGCACAGTTGGTTACCGTCCACTCTGGTATTTTAAGGGTCTTAGGTTCAGGCACGGTTCTGGGTTTAATTCACCAAACGTTCGACACCTTCCACTTGTACATATTTTTTTTTGGTAAAGCATCTTCCAACATGTTGCCATGTCGTATCAATTTTTGTGTTCAATGAGTATGTTCTTGAATGTTTTGGTCTCGAAGGTTTTTTTGGATAGACTTTAACCAAAGATTAAAGAACATCCTGGTTTTGCGGGTTGGGTCTAATAGTAAGAGCATGTGTAACGGTAGAAAAAAAGAATCCTTAAGCTTGAATCCTTAGTGCTTTAGGAATAAAAAAGTATTAACTTACCTCACTTTATCAAGGATTGATCCTTAATTAAGGACTAATAAGGACCAAATCCTTAGTGATGTGGCACTCTTTTTCTTCTTCTTCCTTCTCTTATTGTTCTCTGTTGTTCTCCGTTGATGGCTTGAAGTTGAACGAGATTAATCCAAGAATCCTCCATCAACCGATCTCCTCCTCCTCCACCGGATTTCGAGTCCACTCCGCTTTCTCTGGATTTTTCCTATCAGCCTTTCTTCCTTGAAAATCATTTCTCTCCGTGCTCTCCTCCCCTGATCTCCGCCGTCACCACCGGCGTAAACTCCACCACCACCACCACCGCCAAAATTCCCGGTATTTTAATTACTCTGCGTTTAGAGGGAACCAATATTGATTACGTGAATGATTAAAGATCTCTGTTTTTTTTTTGTTATTGTTTTGGGTGGTGTGGTTGTAGAAAAGGCACAAATGGTGTGTGGATCTTGCTAAGGATTTAATCATGTCTTCGATTGCGTTTTTAAAGGATTTGGGGGAGATGGAGAAGGTTGATGGGGAGAGGGAGGTGGTGGATGTGGAGAAGGAAAAGGTTCGTGAGTATATTGATTCTACTATTGTTGTTGAGTTCGTTGTGACTTCTGGTTTGGTTTCTGGGTTGTAGAATGTAAGCATGAACCAATAAGAGCTAAGAAAGAGTTTCAGATTTTGTTTCTTACAATCGAGATGTTGAGTTTTGTCTCTTTGTTATACATTTGGAGCTATTACAGTTTAATTGTTTTACTGTTGTCTGCATTTGTGTGTTGATGCAAAGTCAATTCTGATTTTCGCAATTGTTCGAAGCTTATTAATTTGCAGTCAATTCTTTGTGTGCAAGCTCTTGCCTCATGGTTGCAGAGCTTCTTTTACATCTGTGTTTATAATGTATCAATTGCTGCGTGATTTTTGCCATCTTTCTTTGCAATGGTCAGACTAACTGAATGGTTATTTTTGCTAGTTGTAATTGAGGATATTGAAGATGAGGAGAAGCCCACTGCCAAAGATGATAAGACAAAGAGATCCAAGAAGAAGAGTCAAGCTAGCAAAGATGAGAAGGAATAAGCAAATCATTGTGAAAGAGAGTGACCATGCTCCAGTTCTGGAAAGCGAAGATGAAGATGGTTTCCCTATTCCAAAAGAGAAAGCACAACCTGAGCCAGAGAAGAAGTTTGCTGCCAAGATGGAGTTAGGTGATGACGAACAAGGTAGCAACAAAAACCGTAAGGTCAAGGCTTTTGAGAAGAAAGGTATCATTCTCTTTGATCTTTGAAGCTTTTAGGCACGTGTGCACAATACATATCATATGTTAACAAGTATTGCATGAATGTTGAATTCTTTGTATAAAAATTTAATAATTTTAAATTTCTAAGGATTTTATATTGGGTAACACCATTGTATACATAAATTGGACTAAAGTCCTTAACTATTCTAACAGGAAAAAAAATGAATTTTAAATTGTTAAGGACTCCAATGGTGATAACACCATTGGAGGTGCTCTAATGTTCGGTTTTAGAAACTTCAGTACAAGTTTCACAGCCGGTAATAGGGTCGCGATCATAATAGCCCCATGCTAGCCACGTATCTTTAACGTACCCAGCAGTACTATTACCATATGATAGTTGCCACATGCACATTTTTTGTTACATAAATATTAATGTTGGACAATCTCATTAATATGATATATTTAATTATTTATATTAATCAATCAAATATATATAATTGGAAAATATTTTAATAATTAATAAGATATTATAAATAAATTTATTGAGAAAATATCTAACAAGTTCTTACTAAAAAATAAAATGCTATGTGAAATGAATATAAAACATATTAAATTGGTAAAGGAAAATAATTTATTTGAAAAAAAAAATTATTCAAATAAATAAATAAATATCACTCACTTTTAAAACATATTAAAGTTTTTAAATCATAAAATATTTTTATACAAAAATGTTAACATAAATTTTTGTAACTCACAACAAATATATTATATAAAAAATTATATATGAATATTTATTATTTTAAAACTTACAACAATATATTATATAAAATAATTAAAATTATAAGATTATACAATATATAACAATAGAGTGTAAATCATATATATTTGAAAGGTATTGTTATATTTTTATAAAATGAAAAAAATAACTGGATGTATGGGTTCAAAATCTAGATGTGTGTGAACAAAAGTTAGGCTCGTTTGTGAACAAAGTGTTGATACACGCTCTGGTACGTCGCTGACCAAGTGAATTTTTTTATTTTTTTTATTTCGTTTATAACTTCCTCAAACAGAAAAAAAAAACGAATTAAAAACTGGACTAGAGAGCAATTTTGGTTTCATAGTACAAAACATTCGGTTTAAGTCGGCAACTTCAGAAACTATAAGAATTCAAAAATTTAGAAAAATGTTCTGTAAGTTTCACAGCTAAACAATCTGCTAGCCGTCACATTCACAATTGCACATGCTGGCCACAGATCTCTGATCTACACCAAAACTTTAGCCTTATTTATTGTTACAGGTCATTATCAATAGTTTCTCACCATTAGACCAATGGTCCTTATTATGGTCCTTATTAATTTGGTCCAAAAAAAAATGAAAAAGGAGTAATTTATTAAGGACTATGTGGAAAAGTCCCAAAAAAAAAAAATTTTGGACTAGTTCTTAATGCCACGTGTCAACATTATGACGGTACTCTCTCTCATTTTTCTCTCTCCCGAGTTCATGAAATCCTTGGATTTCAAATCCAAACTGATTGATCTCTCTTCACGTTCTCTATCACTCTCTTCGATCCAGAGAATTTTTGTTTCCGGAGAATTTTGATTTCAAATTCAAATTGAAATCGTCTGATTTTTAGAGAATGTGAATCATTGTTTCTGGAAAACTTTGATTTCGAAGAAAAATAAGAAGAAAAACAGTGATTATGGAAGAGAAGAGGAGATAAAAATGGCACTATTATTCCTCCACGTGTCTCCTTCCTGCCACAACTTATCATTGACTCCTCTCCGCCGAAACAAATCGTCGGAAACGTTTTCGTCGCCGTCTCATCTCATTTCTTCTCTGTGTTTAAAAGTCCTACCAATAATCTATTTTTTTTAGATTGTCTCTAACATTTGTCCTTAACACCATAATACTATTAAAATAAGCTAAAGACATCAATTTGGTCCTACCGATAATCATGCTCTTAGTATCTCACAAACTTCAAATAAAATAAAATAGAAGAATATTTTAAATATTGAAATACCCGTTAAAAATATTTTAACTTAGTTTTATTTATTGTTAAAGCACCTCCAATAAAAATATCTGAGGATTCTCAATCTACATATATATATATATTAATATTTAATTTTAAAATTCTCAACTTATGGAAAATTCATCAGAAATATTACGGATTTGAGAATTTCTAAATACTAATACTAATACATATATATATATATATATATATTAAAAACTCCAAATGTTAAGTATTCTCATTAGGAATGCTAAGAGGGAAAAAACTGAGAATTTATTTATTTCTTTAAAAGAAATGAAAAATAACTTTTGAGTGTATTTGGGATCAGGTATAAGTTGAGAATTTTGTAAAAAAAAAAACGGATTGATAGTTAAAAATCTGTAGTATATCCGAAAATATAGGTAAAACTAGCAGGAATTCCGTCAACAATTTTATGTGTTTCTTCTTGTTTCCATAAATTCAGGTTTTCTGCAAAAAAATGACTCATATTTCCTAACATCTATAAGACTTAATTAAATATACAAGCATCTGTTAGTAGTATGGTTGTAAAAATCGTTTTATGTGACATACCACACAATTTTTTTAAATTTGATTTGTACCATTCAAATCGATTTAAACGATGATAAATTGGTTTAAATTCATATAAGTTAGTCTAAATCTATTAAATTAATCAAGGAAATTTGTATAAATCCACTAATTTAACTAATTCCTTTGTTTTTTATATCTAATTTTGATAATTCATCAAAATAATGTTGTAATTAAGTTTAAAACTAAAATATCTTATATAAATATAATATATAAAAACAAACAATTTAATAACCCGTTAACGCCTATGCTTTGTCTAGGCTCCCAATATTCCGTTTAGTTAATAATCCTCTATAAATATAAAGTGCCTGGTTTCACAACTTATCGAACATTACTTATCAGAGTTAGCATTTATATATGAGTAATTTTCACTGTGGGACAGTTTTGTGTTTTTATTATCAGAATGAGGCAGTTTCCACTACTGAGGCAGTTATTTGATGAAAAGACTTAACTTGCCCCTTAAAAATGTAACTATAAACATTTTAATTAGTTAGGGATTATTATATATTTTTAATTTATTTTATGTTTGAATGGTTTTAGTTTCTCTAAGAAAAAAATAAAAAAGATTGTTCACTTGCATGACAGAGATAAACGACATAATATGAAGAGGGCTACTGGGGAGATTATTTTGTAATCTATTTTTTTTTCTTGATTTTGAATTCTAATCTATTAATCTATATAATTTTGGAAGTGTCTATGTATAAGAAAATTACAGTGAAGGCTTCTGCGTTTACTTTGCGGGTTTTTATCTGTTTTTTTTTTATTTTGGATTATAATATGTTAATCTATATAGAGATATTAGTAAGTTCTAGAGATAAAATGCAAAACAATGAAGATTATATGATAAAAATCAATGGCGGCTGTGTATTATATTTGCAGAAAACGCAGAAAACCCTACTAGGAAGAAGGTAAACTTATTACAAAATTGCCATTCATTAAAAAAATTTAATTGGAAGACCACGTGGATGTGTACATAATGGTAGTGTACACATGTACAATGACTACGTACATGTGTACTTGTGTGTAAATGTGTACATTCGTGGTTATGTACATGTGTACAATCGTGGTTATGTACAATATTATATATTATTAATGTACACATATGTTCGAAATATGCTTGTTGCACATCAATTGTGGTTTTATATTACAAAGGTTTTACAAAATGCATAACCCATGTGTACACCTATTTTCATGTACATCATATTTAGTTTAACTTGATCTATTTTATTATGTATTTTATTTTTTAATAAGCTACCGTCGGTCCACCTACTTGTGTACAACTTCTTCACATATATTGGTCCATTTTTGAAGTACAGGTGTACATGTCCCAAAGTGTACACAAAATAACCAACAAACTCCTTGATTACTCATTCCATTACTTCTTTATAACTGCACGATGATCCTTGTTTTTATTGCTTTCATATTACCTCCAAAATTTCAAAGCTAATATTATGTATTGGAAACAAAATCTAATGAACTAAAATCAAAGCTAGAAATCATTAGATATGAATAACACTCAAAACCATCTATACACCTATTGTTATGCAGTTTGGTATTTTTTTAGTAAGCAACCACCAGTGTACCTTATGAACATAACTTATTCACATATATTAGTTCATTTTGAATGTACACGTGTATGTGTCAAAAAAACGTACACAAAATAACATGTGTACATTAAATAAGGTGTACACCAACATCGGAAATGCATCTTCACAGATCTCAAAAGATAGATTGAGTAATGGAGAACACGATTTCATCAGAAAAAAATGAGAAAAAAAAATATAAGAATCAGATTTGATTTTTAAAAAAAATTAGGAAATGAAAGAGAAGAAGACAAAAGAGAAAAAAGAAGAGAGATGGAAGAAATATGTGTCTAATCAAAAGAAACAGGTTGAAGCTGAAGCGTTGGATGTCATATGGATGAAGGGCTGAGGTTAATTCCTGCTTAAACAAAATCTTTAGTTGCTGGTTTCCTAACTATGTCGTTTAGGATTAGAAGAGTAAGTAGATAGAGTTAAGAAAAACTACCTATGTAGCATAAACTGTCTTATGACATAAAAAACATAAAACTGCCCTAGAATGATATTATTTCTTTATATATTGCGTATGTATTCATTCATCTCCTTAGTTTATTATCTTGCCTATTATTATCTTTCGTCTCCTTTCTGGATCGAGTTTACCTCCTTTATGTGTTATAAATAAATATCATTCCTCTACTGTTATTTTTAGCTGTTGAAAACATCTACAAAATTAATATCATTCGCATCATCAGAAGTACTCTCCTCCGATATGGCTTTACCTCTTCAAACGATGTCGTACACTCTACGTTCCCCCACACACAACATCCCAAGAAGCCACCGTCCGTCGCTTCTCCGTGTACGCTCTAAGTTCCCCACAAACAAGTCTCAGCCTAACCGTGAGAAGCTTGTTGCTGAGCAACGCCTTGTAAGTCCTCCTTCCTCCAACGACCCAACTCTACAATCTACACGTACGCACTGTTTATGGGTTGCAGCGGGTTGCACCACCGTGTTTGCCTCTTTTACCAAATCTATCATTGGAGGAGGGTTTGGTTCTCATCTCATGCTCGAGCCAGCTTTAGCCGGTTATGCAGGGTACATCTTAGCTGATCTTGGCTCTGGTCTGTACCACTGGGCCATTGATAACTACGGTGATGAGTCAACCCCTCTTGTAGGAACCCAAATCGAAGCTGCACGAGGTCACCACAAATGGCCTTGGATAATCACAAAACGGCAGTTCGCAAACAATTCACACGCTTTGGCTCGTGGCATGACCTTGATGGTTCTTCCACTAGTTCTTGCATGTAATGATCCGGTGGTTCATGGCTTCGTGAGCGTGTTTGCATTTTGCATATTGTTTTGCCAACAGTTTCATGCTTGGGCTCATGAAAGCAAGAGCAAGCTTCCACCTCTTGTGGGGACGTTTCAGGACATGGGGCTTCTCCTTTCACGGAGGCAGCATGTGAATCATCACAAGCACCAACTTACGTATATGAGTTACTGCATAGTGAGTGGGATGTGGAACAATGTTTTGGATGAGAATAAGATCTTTGAGGCATTAGAAAAGGTGTTATATGTCCAGTTTGGGGTGAGACCTAGGTCCTGGAGCGACCCAGACTCCGAATGAACATAAGAATTGATATCTCTTCCAGAAAATCATTAAACGATATATTTCCATCTCTTGCTTTATCTTATATCTCATGTTGCAATAATGTTCGTGTTGATTGTCTCAAAAGATAAAACACAAAAAGAGTAAAAAGAGTATCAGCGCGTCCACGCGGATATGATGTTGTTTAAATATACATATTTGATTTATATTTTTCATATATAATTATTATATATTTTTGATGTGTCATAATTTTTAATGCAATCATATCATGGGTATTAACTTTTTGAACTTCAAAATGAAAATTTGGAAAAAAAATCAAATATAAATTTATATTTGCTTTCATTTTAAATGTTCTATATTTTATATGAATTGCATAATATTATATTTAGAAAGTTTTAAAAAGAATTTTTGAACTTCAAAAATGAAAATTTGGAAAAAAAAATAAAGAAAAAGTTGTGAATTTGAAAAATAAATTTGAAAACTTTCAAAAATATTTTTTATTTAAATAATATTTATATTTATAAATCAAAAGTATAAATGTCTTTTGTCTCTTTAATGAATGTTAAAATATTTTGAAAATGTTCATTTAAAGAAAATAAACACGAATAATGATACAATATAGAAGGTAAAACTGAAACTTTTTTTTTTTAATTTCCCTCAAGCCATTGTACTATCACTATCAGTTAGGCTTCGAATGGTAACTAATTGTCCTGTCTCGCACCACTGTGTATAGTAACAAAAATCTCTACATATAACTATGTATCTATACGTTTTGTTTCTATTTGAACCGCACCCACTTGGATCTCAGTTGTTTGGCATGTTACCATCCGGAGTCTTAGTTTAAACTCGAGTTTCTATAAGGAAATGTGATGTGTTCGGTTAATTATGTTTCCTAGTTTAGTAAATACGACCATGACTTTAGAATAAAAAAAGCGCACTTGAATAACTCATGAAATCTAATTTTTATTAATTTGAGAATTTATTTCTCTTACGATCTCAACAATTAACCTCATTTAGGACAATAACTAGGCAGGTTTGATCAAAAAAAAAAAAAAAAAAGAACAATAACTAGGTATGCGCAACTCTTTAGATGGTATACTTAATCAGTCATTCAAAACATTTTTGTTTAGTTCTCTACGTGAGTATTTTTTATATGAAGAAGATCAAGTTACATTTAGTCGTTGTCCCTCATTATTGGCTATCTTTTCCGTCATTGTGTATGTTTTTAGAAAATGTTTCATACAAGTTTTAAGGGTATTTTTTCTTCTAAACACTGTAATAAAATCTAAACAGTCTTGCTGGCAAATAATGGAAAGTGGGAGGTTTTTTCGGCGCGGATAACTGAATCGCATTCATCGTTGACATATCCTTTTATAGTACGTAATGCATTGGTTTGGCTTCCAGATCATTCATTAACTTGGCAGTTGGCACAGATCATTCATAGAGAATCTGATCCACTAACCTCTGGTAACGCGGACATTGCCGAGGGCCGAGGCATTGTTATCGGAGACTACCTCCACTTGAGCGAATGAAATCAAATACGTACAAAGAAAAAATAATTTTTTTTTGTAGAATCCATTTTATATTATTTGCGAAATGATTTTGACATGTGTCATCATAACAATTATTTTCACCAAAAAATGATAACATATCTACTAATAATGGTATATGGATTTAAGTTAATCGTGACATGTATATTTATATTTAATGTTAATATATATTTTCCGTAAGTTTTTAAAATATGGTAATAACTCATAAATTATCATTAACATAACAATAAATAATATAATAGTAGAAATAGAAATATAACAATATTTAAAAATTTTGGAATTTTTTCAAGTCTACTATTTATAATTATATAATTTTATCGCAAAATCTTATGCGGTTGTTATAAAAAGTATAATTTTCTAATCTCAATATCGTTAGTTTTTTTCTTAATTGTAGAAAATCTGATTGAACATATTTTAACCAAAAGAAAAAAGATAAAAAAATCTTTCTAAAATTTTAATTTTAAATATATACATATATATTATTAAATATAAATTTATATAAAAGTTGTTTTATCTTAATTTTACATATAATTAACGTAAAATCAATAATGTAACAAAATAATAAATTTAAAAATTAACTAAATTTTATTTTTAAAAATTTTATTTCTGCACATGGTGCGGGAAAACACCTAGTGTCATGTACAATAAAATAAAATAAATTCTTACAAGTAAATATATTATATATTTATACTATACATTTTTAATAACTATCAACCACTACTATTTCATCAATTCAAATATTTCTAATTGACTTTTATTTAATTTTTTATTAATATTAATTAATGAAAGTACTTTAAAATTGTTTGTACTTTGTGAGAGTGTATGGGGGCTAATATAACATTTTAAAATGTTGGGTGTTAATTAAGTACCTTCACAAAAAAAAAATAAAAGATCCAAAATTTAAGACTTTTTCTATACGTTTCACAATAGCTCCACGCTTCTCTAACGTACACCACAACATAACTTAACGTCATCTCGTCGCCTCTCATTGGGTTTTAGCTTTGATAAACACGTAAACGTAGATACATTTCACCCATAACCTCTCTCAATGGCTGCATCACTTCAAACCAAATACCCTCTAAGTCCTATCACCAACAACGTTCCAAGAACCCACCGTCCTTTACCTCTCCATGTTCGTGTCACGTGCTCTGCTTCTACCACCACAACCACCAAGCCTCAACCTAAACTCGTGGTTGAGAAACCTTTTTTGAATCCTCCTCTTTCCAACGACCCAACTCTCCAGTCAACATGGACTCATCGTTTATGGGTTACAGCTGGTTGCACCACATTGTTTGCCTCTTTGGCTAAATCCATCGTTGGAGGGATTGGTTCTCATCTTTGGTTAGAACCAGCTCTAGCCGGTTATGCAGGGTACATCTTGGCTGATCTAGGCTCTGGTGTGTACCACTGGGCCATTGATAACTATGGTGATGAGTCAACGCCTCTAGTAGGAACTCAAATCGAAGCGTTTCAGGGTCACCACAAGTGGCCTTGGACAATCACTAGAAGAGAATTTGCTAACAATCTACACGCTCTGGCTCGAGTCATAACCTTCACGGTGCTTCCACTAGACCTTGCGTTTAATGACCCTGTGGTTCATGGCTTTGTGAGCACGTTTGCGTTTTGCATAATGTTTAGCCAGCAGTTCCATGCTTGGGCTCATGGAACCAAGAGCAAGCTTCCACCTCTCATGGTGGCGTTACAGGACATGGGAGTGCTTGTTTCACGGAGACAGCACTTGGAACATCACCGAGCACCGTATAACAATAATTATTGCATTGTGAGTGGTGTTTGGAACAAAGTTTTGGATGAGAGTAAGGTCTTTGAGGCGTGGGAAATGGTGTTATATTTCAAGTTTAGGGTGAGACCTAGGTCGTGGAGCGAGCCAAACTCTGAGTGGACCGAAGAAACAGACATCTCCAACAACCAAGCATAATAATGCTCTAGAATCTGAGATGTTTGACGATAAAATATTTATACATGTACAAGAGAATTGAAGATATATACTGATATAAGTTTTTCTCTGTAACTTTATATGAAATATAGAGTGAGGGCATTGACTTTAAAACAAATATACAAAAGATAGCATGTAACAATTTCAAGTTTCAGATCCAACGAATGAGTAAAAAGAATGTGACACTTGGATTGATTAATATAAATATATGTTTTGACTTGAATCTTAAAATAAGTTGTTCTTCTTTCTCGTTTTTGAGTTACTTGGGTTGTTCTCTGTCTAACTACAAACATTGAATCCCTGAGGTTATATATAGATCTCCCAATAGTATAGTCCAAAAGAGTTGAAGAGCTAAACACACGACATCGAAAGTTTGGAAAAAAAACACATAACTGCTAAATTATAAAGGCTAGCATAAATATATATATATCCACATGTCTACCTTTCTTCTCGTTCTTTGGTTAGAGCAACTTCAAGACTCATGTGTCCTGGTTTCCCATCCATGGTTTTTCTCACTATGGCAAGGCGATCACCAGCAAAACGCGTTGGGCAAGGATCGGCGCAACACCTGTAACTTAGGTAGAAGATTGCATTGTTTGCCTTGAGCTTCTCACGAGGCTCATCTTCAAAAGTTTCCACAACAACCTTGTTGAGCTCCACGGGTAGGTAATCATCCGAACACTGCCATTACATGTGTAAGAGAACAAGTTTCAAGTTTTGCTTTGGGGGAGAGAGACAAATAAAATTACAAAAAATAAAGAAATAAGACTTACACGATTTGCATTGGAGAAGAAGGCGACTTCCATAAGAAGTTGAAGCCAGTCATTGTCATGGAGCTCTGATTCAGGCACCTGCGAATGAATGAATGATACTAACCTACGTTATAACTAATATGAATGATAACAAAACTCCACGAATGATTTGATGTTATCATTAATTACCACGTAATATTTTCTACTATCACGTTCCATGGCCTCATCAGAAACCCATTTGGGCATTGGACCTTTGTAGAAATCATGTACCGTGTTCTTGTCCCAATTTTCATCCAGACGCTCGTTACCTGATGTCTCTAAAAACAGTTAGTCCTCTAAATAATAAACCAAAAGTGAGCTATCCATAAACAGTTATATAGTCCTCATTAAACTCTTACGTATAGGCTTGATTCTGGAGGCTAGGTTGACCAACTTAAGTCTGACACCCAACCAACTTCCAAGTCCAAAATCGCTTAACAACGTCTGAAAAGTCAAGACCGAGCCAGTGGCAGGATCCGTTGCCTCCAACGTTATGAACGAGTCGTCGGATGAAGTCATCCGCTTCCTACACACCTCCCAGTTTTTAAACTTAAAGTTTGTTCCCTGACAAAACCAAATAAAAAAAAAACTCAGAAAAAAAGAAGAAGGTGATCATCATCATAAAGACAGCAAAAACAGTGATGAATGAAACCTTCTGAAGATTGTAACACTGGAGTCCAATCCTAGCATAGAGACAGATATCATAGTTAGGATCATCTTCCCACGGAGACCTATATTGTGTAGGCGGATCCAAACCATCAGCCTAGCAAAAACCAAAACGACGAGCTTATTATATGGTTCATCAGTCGAATCATCTCGTCAGCTAAACATATATAATATAAGATATCTTTTTACTTGGGAGTCCGAATAATCTTCTCCTTGGTCATCAAACGGCGTCTTATCGTTCCCAGTCTCCTCCTCCATATCCCTCAAACTTGTTATCAGATCGCAGGACAAGTCAAATAACCTAGAGATACACTTATTTAAGAAAACTAACAAAAACGTACTTTATAAAAATAAGTTTCATAATAGGTAATAACCAGCATCTTGAGCAGTATGTGATTATTAGTTTTGTTATTTTTAATAAAAATAAATTAAATATGTTTAATTTGGATGTCAGTGTGGTTTTAGGTTTTTTTTTTAATCTGCTAAAATATAACTTTCATTCTAAATTAATATTTATTATGTTTCATTTGGTTAAATTTGTTGATTTTTTTTGTTTTTTTCCGGGTAATAAACAAAAATTATTATTTTCTATTTAGTTTCATATTATATAAATTTTAGATAGTTTTGATGTTGAACCAATGTTCTTATATTATAGTTTCTAAACTATAACAGTTAGAGAAAATGAAATGAAAATTATAAAGACAAAGCATTTTACCATAGTTTGATCAATAGTGAAAGAAGCATTGAGAAAAATAATATTTCAATTTCTAAGAGAATTATATACTTCAGCTGTAGTGAATATTTATATATATATAAGTGTTAATGTCAATATGCACATGTATATGTATGTAAAAGTATATAAATATTGTAGATAAATATATAAAGATAATGTTAATTAATATTAAATAATATTTTTGTTCAAAATAACACATGTAAAAATAAAATTAATTAAAAATCAAATTGTATCTGTAAAAAGGGTTGGAACGGATCAAATATTTGGTTATTCATGGGTATTTTTGTCGATCCTTAGTCACCTGGTATTCGATTTCTCAGATATCCAGAAAATTTTAGAATTTTAGTAGATATCCGATTCGATTCATAAATAAAATAAAAATAAATGAAAATATCTAAAAATAATATAAAATAATAATTTTGTATTAGTAAAATAAAACAACTATTTAAATTCTGAAACCTAATATAATTTTTACTACATCAAAATATTGTAAAACTTATATAAAATATAATATAATATATATAGCATATATATATATTATTTAAATATATATATGTGCATATAACGGATCGATCGGATATCCGTTCCTAAAATATTAGTATTTTTGATTTGTTTCATTTTTTAACGGATATTGCATTTAGAATTTGATTTGCTTCATAAAGTTACGAATATCTAGATTTTTCACTTCAAATCAAAATGAATAACGAATTGAATCAACTTTTACAAATATTTTCCCCAGCTCTATCCGTAAACAAGAGAATAATATATATAAATATAGTTGTACCTTTGATTCTTTATCCGTTTTGATGACATAGCATATGTCATCACTACATTGATTTGATAAGAAAAAATGACATGGCAGAATCATAAGTTGACATGGATTGAAGTTAATTGTGACATGGACACTATATTTCATGTTGATTTGTATTTTTGGTACGATTTTTATAATATGGTAATAATTACAGATTATCGTTAATACAATATTTAAACTTCGAAAGTTAATTTCAAAAGGTAGTATTTACAAAAACAAATATTTTATAATTTTATCACCAAAATAACTATTCAAATTTTAATGCAATTTAAAAAAATGTAATGTTATAATCCCATTAAATCTTTTTATATCTAAAAAATTTAAAGATATTATTTAGTTTTATGTTTTGATAAATATATACCTACCAACTTTTTTAAAAAATTTTGAAGATTTTAATTTCATATATTTTAACCAAACGAAATAGATAAAAATTCTTTCCAAAAATATAATTTTATATACATATATATATATATATATTATAAAAAATATTTTCCCTTAATTTTTATATACAATTAAATTTAAATTTAAAATTTATCTAGAGTAAATAAAAAATCTAAAAAGTTAACAAGAAAATAAAATATAATTTAAATTTTAAAACTTTATTTTCTGCATAATATTATGTAGGAAAACACCTAATGTCTCTTATACTTGATGTTGTCCATATTAATCCTTCTATTTAAACGTATAATGCTGAAAGACTGTTGTTGCATGTAGGAGTGGGTACAGATCGGATATCCAAATTTTTGAAGGTATTTGTGATTTGCTTCGTATATTATGGATATCTAACTTTGGTATTTGATTTGCTTCGAAAAAATACGGATATCCAGAAAAATGGATATCCGGAAAATAAATAGATATTTACAGATATTTACGAATATTTACGAATATCTCATACGTTTTGATTAATTTAAATAATCTTAAAATTTTAATACAAATAAGTTTTATAAAATATTTTTTTGCATGATATATAAAATAAATAAAAAATAGAGAACTTCCATATTTTGTAAAATTTGAAGTTTAAGTAACAATTATAATAACACAAAACTTAAGGAAAAAATTATAAATTTCATAATTTTTTTTCTCTTCTTTTTATGTAATACTTTTATATAAGTAATAATGTAATAGAATTGGTCAAATCATATGCTAGAATAATAATTAAATAATTTTATATATTAAATTTTTTTAATATAATCAAAATATACATGTATTTATATATTTTCGGATCGGCTCAGATATCCATTTACCAAAATTTTAATATTTGTGATTTGTTTCGATTTTAACGGATATTAATTTTTAATATTTGCTTCGATTCAAAATTTTAAGGATATCCGGAATTTTCGGATCGAATGGAGACGAATAACGAATCAATTTTTTCCTTTTATTTATTTTAAAATCATTTATATAGATTGAGATTATTGATTAGGATAATGGTTTGTAATTTTATTATTTTTAGGGTATTTGGGCTGGTATGATGTTTGGAGGAACCGCAGTTCAGAATGATTATATGTTTCATCACGATGAGGTGTGACTGGGGAAAAGAGGTAATTATTCTCTCTTTTCGCATATGATTTTTCTCTATGTGTGATTTGTTTAGAGAACTCAATTTATTGATATTGATTTTCCTTTGTTGGTAAACTTTGCAGGCACAGATAGCTAATGTACGTGTTAACAAATGGTCCAAACAATAAGATGAAGAATTCTTCAATCAAGTCAACCTAAGCTTTTTATACATGAACTAGGTGTTTTGCCCGCACGTGCGAGCATAATATTTTACAAATATTTTAAAGTGAATACATTATCAGTTAAAATAAAATTAAAGTAAATTAATGTTCATACATTTAAAATATTAAGAAAAAAAAATTAAACAATAAACTCTTTATATACAAAATTTTTTATCGTAACAGAAATATTTTTAACACGTAACAAAAACTAAAAATACTAGTTTTTAAAAATATTTAGTAATAAAGTAAATATTAAGTTTTTTACATATAACCAATTTTTTCAATATAATTAAATTATCTTTTATTGCATTAAATAAATCTGAAAACCTTAATATATGCATTAATATTATAAAAAATATATGTGGATATTTATCTTTTATAAATTTAAAACATTAAAAAATCTAATGTAAAATATTTTATTTTCAATAACACAACATAAAATATTTTTATACAACGATGATTATCAAATCAATAAAATTTGTTTTCAATTTATGGTTGATTATATATTAACAAATAACATAATATAAATTATTTTAGATAATGATAATTATCAAATCAACAAAAATATTTTAATTAATGGCCAGTTATAAATTAATTTGTTTTTTGTTTATCGCTAATCAATAAAATATTTTTTAAATAATGATAATCATCTAATCAGTGAATTTTATTTTAATTTAAAGTTAATTTTATATTAATTCATTTTAATTTATAGTTAGTTATATATTAATAAATCTAATTGTTAATTAAGAGTAATAATTAATCATTAGTAAAAAATATAAAAATATGACAAATAAAAAAAATTATTTAAAATTATAGAGAACATGACAACTAAGCAAATTTACTTTCTCAAATAATAGTATAGATCATCGCGGTTGGTATTGAAATGGTGTGTGTATGTTTAATAAACCGGTTAAATCGGTTTATGTTAGTATCGTAATGTTCTATAAAAATTAACCGCATAGCCACGACACAACCACGCCGAAACCGTGGCTTGCATTAAAAAGCCACGATTTTGTCACGAAAAAGCCACGAAACGAAATAAGCCACGATAAAAAGAAAAAAAGCCACGAAAGAACCACGAAAATTTCGTGGCTATAAGGAAGCCACGCGTTTGCCACTAAAATAAATCGTGGCTTGCATTAAAAAGCCACGATTTTGTCACGAAAGAGCCACGAAACGAAGCAAGCCACGATAAAACCACGAAAATATCGTGGCTATAAGGAAGCCACGCGTCTGCCACTATAATAAATCGTGGCTTATTTTTGTTTTTTTATGCCGACATAGAAGTGGCAGTGTAGTGTCCAATCTTCGGACCAAAAGTTGTAAGGCCACGACTTTTTCCTGGCTTTTACCGTGGCTTATATCACTATTACACAACATGCATCAGATAATAGATTCGTTTGGTCGATAGATATTTATTATAGCCACGATTTCACAGTGGCTTTTCCGTGGCTTCTCTTCCACATATATCAAAATTTCGACAGAATTCTCATTCCAAAGTGTATACACAAAACATACACACCCAAAATTTGTCTAAAAAATGTCGTTTTATTTTGAATCAAGAGAATGGATGGATCAAAGGATTGATCCTGAAAGTAATTGTGTTTCAGAAATTTTTATGGGAGGGATCAACGCATTTCTTGAATTTGCGTGTAGTCAAGCATATTATCAGGAGCGGCGAACATTATTATGTCCATGTGCACGATGCAAAAACGTAAAGCAACGAGAAGCAAAAGTTGTGTCAAGACATCTTTTCTCATACGGTTTTAAGGGAAATTACTACGTTTGGACGGGTCACGGAGAAAAATTCTATGATGTCGGGGAAAGTTCCGGCGCAAATCATTCGGCAGGAGTCGATGAAATGTTGGAGAATCCTTCTTGGGATGCTCATCATGATGATCGTTACCAGGAAATTGCAGAAGTTGAAGCGGATATCGCGCCGATGTATATTCCGGAACCGATTGAAGAGACGGTCTTAGCGGAACCATATCATGATAGTGCTTTTGAAGCATTTGAAGCAGCTACTCAACCTCTTTACGATGGATGTGCAGAAGGAATATCTCAGTTGTATGCTGCTTCGCGGATGATGAAAGTGAAGACAGATTACAATTTGGC
>CAKOAT010303710.1:0-22825 GCA_932364175.1 Eruca vesicaria subsp. sativa
ATCACCCTGCTTAGTGTCTAGAATGGATCACAGAGATAATCCTTGCAAACAAAGAATCAAAGACTCGATCTGTATCAAGGCTTGTGGATCGATGTGGGACACAAGAGTTATGGCTCGACTCCTGATACTCCAAAGGACACTGATCTAGATATGACACACTAAACCAGAGACCCCAAGCTGGATATTACACACCAGCAAATTCTCAGCTAGCCAAAGGCAAGAGAAGAGAGAAAAACAGTTTACTGATAAAAAGATCGATTGATTGATTTCTTAGTTTCAGCTGCATACAATAATAAAAGGAAAACGCCAAAGCTAACCTAATCCTAAACCAGAATGGTTTAGTTTAACTCTAATCCTAATCCAATTCGAAATTGGTTTATTACTTGGTATAATCCTAATCCTATTAAAACTTGGTTTACATGAATTACAATTAAAATAAATAAACCAACAAGCTGGTTCTTCTTTGGTTGCCTCTTGGCCACGACTTGACTTGATCTTGGAGTGTATCATAATGAGCTTTAGATCCTCCATAGCTCATGTTAATCTCAGCTGATATGAATCCTCCTTGTTCAAGTTGTTTCAAGGCTGTACCAAGTGTTCTTCTCTTCTCTCTATCCAATACTTCATAGATCATTCCAGTGAGACCTTGAAACTTCCCATTAAGCCAAGCTTTGATCAGTATCTTCGCTAGTCCATATGCTGGATCCCTTCTCTTAAGTTTGAGCATGATCAGGATTGCACCAGGATGAACCCCAACCGGTAGAGGAGGAGGAGAAGGAGGAGGAGGAGGTCGAGGAGGAGGAGGTTTCTCAAACTGGGACGCCGTAGAAGCTCCCTGAGTCTCGGGAACAGCGTCACGATCCGGAATCGAAGATGAACCGAGAGTTGACGAAGATGGACTGGGACCATACTGACGCCCGAAAAGATCTCCGTAGTGACTCCCCTGAAGAGACGACCTCTTACTAGCAGCCCTAGCAATCTTGCTCTGTCTAGGCATCTATATTTAAAAAAAAAAAAATCAAAACATTAATTCCCGTATAATTTTTAAAAAAGTTAAAATAAGTAAAACCAACCTAATCTAAATTACCTAAACTAACCACCTAATCTAAATTTTCTAAACTAACCACCTAATCTAAATTCCCTAATCTAATCACCTAACTACGCATTAGAGAGAACCTTTAGAGGATTCAGAGAGAAGCTTACTACAAAATGAGAAATCGGATTGCTCGAGTTTATATAAGGAATTTTGTTTCCTCGTAAATCCCTAGTATCATTACTAGGGCATTACGAGGAAATATCTATGCCCGTGTTTTTATTTCCTCGTAAGGTCCTAGTACTACAGTTACTAGGACCTTACGAGGAAAATGATTTACGAGGAAATAGCTATGCCCGCGTTTTTTTCCTCGTAAAGTCCTAGTGATACCGTTACTAGAACTTTACGAGGAAACGGCTATGCCCGCGTTTTCTATTACTATGGCTTTACGAGGAAAGGGTTTATAAATCCCTAAACTCGAAACCCCAAACCACAACTTCCTTAACTTATAACCTCTTCTACAACCAAACTCCTAACCTCTTCTACACATAAACCCCAAACCCCAAATGCAAATTAATTTTGTGATTAAACAAACTTAAAAAATATATAATCCAAATTCATTTTTGTGATTAAACAAACTTATAAACATACATAATTCATTCGGATACATTGTCGTAATCTGTTGAAACATCATCATTTTCAAAAAACTCGTCGTCTACACCTTTGTCCGTTGAGTGATCAAGAACATCTTCGTATTCACGATTATGCGGATCAATGAGTAGGAACTCATCAATTTATGCTTCAGCTTCCTCGATCTTATTGGTGTGTTCTTCTTGTAATGGTGGTTCTTCTCCAGCGATTATTCGTCCTCGAGGTGTAACTTTGATAACAGCTAACCAGTTTATTCCCGAGGTAGTAATCCGAGGGTATGGAATGAAGCAAACTCGATCTGCTTGGAAAGCTAATATGAAAGGCTGGAACTTGTTGTACCTACGAAAATAAAGATCAATGTAAAAATTAATTAATACTGGAAACCTGGATATTAAAAAAAAAAAAAGAATTTGTTGTACCTTCGTCCACCGTTGACATCAACTACACCATTCTTGTTAATCCGAACACCTCTGTTGACGAAGGGGTCGTACCACTCACACTTGAAGATAACGCATTTCAAATTCATACCTGGGAATTGTACTTCATAAATCTCCTGCAAGATCCCGTAGAAATCTGTTTCGCCTTTCACACATATTCCATAATTACTTGTCGCCCGGTGTCTACCATAGTCATAGGTATTAAAAGTATAGCCTCGGGTAAAATACATCGATGATGTAGTGACCTTTGCAACTGGACCTTGAAGTAATTCGCGAAACAATGCGGGATAGTCAGGATCGTCATAATCAACCTGCAACAAAAAGTAATATAACTAGACATTAGACTTACTTTGTGGTAATGTATGCATACAATTTAAGTAATAAATAAATACATGTTTCCTCAACCACTTGATAAAGTGTTGATTTTTCCTTTTGTCTAACTCAGTTGTCGATATACCAGGTATTGCTTCTTCGACTTGAGTCACAAATTGGCTGTAAAATCATATATTATGTTATATATTTAATATTGAAAAAAAAAATATATATATATATATAAGTGTGTATGTTTATATATTTACCTTTCAAAATAAGCAATCAATGGATGCTCGCAACTAAGAAGAATATAAAGGTGTGCACTATGGACGTCGTCATCACTAGACCACCAAACCTCTTTCAATATCCCACCCAATCGCCCAATTTGACAAAAGATGTCTGGAACATCGTCTTCCATATATGTCGGCACGACACCACCATCATCATATCTTCTTGGAGCTCGTTTCCTTGTACGTTCTTTCGGTGCAAAGTAGTACGATGTGAAATGTGATGTTTCTTCCGTCAAACTTCACGCAACAATAGAACCTTAAACTCTTGCTAGGTTTTTGACTTTTCCTTTCAAAGTATTCATGGCCCTTTCATACTGATACATCCATCCAAAATGCATGGTTCCACCAAGTAATGCCTCATACGGGAGGTGGACAACTAGGTGTTCCATGACGTCGAAAAAAGTAGGCGGGAATATTTTCTCCAAGTTGCAGATTAAGACGGGGATGTTTTCATGAAGTTGTTGGACAACTTCCACTTTAAGAGTGCGGGTGCTCAGATCCTTAAAAAATGCTCCAATTCCTTATATATTACCAAAACAAAAATTATCCACATTAGTATATATATATATAGAAATAAATTAATCATATCGTCGTATTATATTAATTAATTACCTGAAAGTGCTTCATGTACTTTTTCCGGTAGTAGCTCCGCAAACGCAAAGGGAAGTAGTCGCTGCATAAAGACATGACAATCATGGCTCTTCATCCCGGAGAACTTTTTCCCTTTCTCAACACATCTTGAGAGATTTGAAACATACCCATCAGGGAACTTCACTTCTGAAGCCACCCAGTTGAACAACAGGGACTTTTTTTTTCTGATGACAGTCTGAATATTGGAACTGGAACTTGCCCATTGCTTTTTATATGTAGCTCACTCCTTGAGCAGATATTGGGTAAGTCCAACCTTGATTTTACGTTGTCTTTCGTCTTCTTTGGGACATTCAATATAGTATTCACAATGTTCTCAAAAAAGTTCTTCTCTAAATGCATCACATCGAGGTTGTGGCGCAAAAGAAGATCTTTCCAATATGGCAATTCCCAAAATATACTCTTTTTGTGCCAATTGTGCTGAACACCATAAGAATCAGGCATATTACTAGGAACATGCCAATTCCCACCACTAGGAGCTGTTTCTAGAGCACAGTAGTAATCGATTTGCACTTCGATTTGTTCTCCAGTTAAATACGGAGGAGGAGTGTCTCTGACAACCCTTTTGTGCCTGAACAATTTCTTGTTTCTTCGGTATGGGTGGTAAACGGGAAGAAATCGACGGTGACAATTGAACCAACTAGTCTTCCTACCATGCTTCAACTGAAACGCATCTGTCATTCCATTGCAATATGGACAAGCTAATCTCTCATGTGTAGTCCACCCAGACAACATCCCATATGCAGGAAAGTCACTTATGGTCCACAAAAGCATCGCTAGCATCGTAAAGTTTGTTTTCATTGAACAAATATATGTCCTCACCCCTGTTGACCACAAATCTTTCAACTCTTTTATCAATGGTTGTAGAAAAACGTCGAGAGATCTTTTTGGATGTTTTGGATCAGGTATTAATATGGTCATGAATAGAAACTCTCGTCGCATGCACATCTCCGGTGGCAGTTTATACGGTGTAAGAAAGACCGGCCACAATGAATATTGTCTCGCAAATGGAGTAAATCCATCAGTGCATAATCAGTTTATACGGTGTAAGAAAGACCGGCCACAATGAATATTGTCAGTTTATACGGTGTAAGAAAGACCGGCCACAATGAATATTGTCTCGCAAAGACCGGCTATTGCTAGCGAAATGTGGATGTACATTGTTAAAATGTTTCCAGGCTCTTGCATCTGATGGATGAGTCATCTCTCCATCCGTCTGAGTAAGCTCGGCGTGCCATCTCATCCCTCCAGCAGTCTCCTCAGATTGGTACAATCTTTTCAATCTGTCTGTGATTGGTAGGTACCACATCCTTTGGTATGGTACCCTATTACGCCCTCGACCTTGCGGTTTGAATCGTGGCTTCTTACAAAATCGACATTCTTCTTACTGTAAATCATGCAGTTGTCGATGCAAACGTCTATCATCTTTGAGGGCAACCCAAGACTATATACCAATTTCTGAATCTGATAATACGATTCAGCAGACACATTGTCTTCTGCAAATACTCTTTAAACAAGTCTGCCCATGCATCCATACAATTTTCAGGTAGATTGTGATCGGTTTTAATACTCATCATTCTAGCAGCCAACGACGATTTAGACATACCTTCTCTACAACCACTGTAAATTGGCTCATTCGCAGCATCTAACATTTCATAAAACTTTTTTGCATCTAAGTTAGGTTCTTCAACTTCATCATCATCATGAGTTACAAATGCATCACCTACCATATCATGAACCCTATCACAATCTACCATTTGTTCCTCTTAGTGATGATAGCTATTTTCATTACGCAAATGATCAACCAGTTCAACCTGAAAATTGCTATTACTACTGCTACATTCATTCCTACAACTAGCATCGTCTTCTCCATGTTGATACCAAATATAACAATATGGCATGAAACCTCTATTTATTAAATGCTTCCAAACATTTTCACGATGGCCTAATTTTGTATTGCAGCATTTCCAACAAGGACAGAACATCTTACCACTTTCATGCGTGAGTGGTGTAGAATCTGCTTGATGCATAAACGTCTCCAACCCTACGAGATATTCTTTCGTCACCCTCCCGTTATTATCTCTGTGTGAATACATCCACTTCCGCAACTCGAAAATATTTCCCAGACCGGGCATTTTTTTGTGTTTTATCAAGCTTATAGCTGATTATTTTTTGGTGTGTTTCAAATGAATCACAATTGTGGGATTTATAGAAATTTTCGAATATGAGCATTTACTAGGAAATTGCTAGGAAATGTAGGTACAAAACACGTTTTTGATTTAAATTCGATATTTCCTATCCAGTTCCTCCTAATTTCGTAGTAACAAATTTGTTCCTCTTAATTTCGTAGTAAATCTTTACTAGGAATTTACGAGAAAATTGACTTACTACGGGCTTACGAGGAAATGTACTATTGCCACGTAATTTCCTCGTAACCTTACTACGGTGTTACGAGGAAATATTTTTCTCGTACCTGTACGAGGACCTTACGAGGAAAACTTGTTTCCTCGTAAAGTCGAAGTAAGTTCGTAGTAAATTTACGAGGAATTATTTTCCTGGTTAAATTTCGTAGTAACTTCTTAGTTTTCTTGTAGTGAATGAAGGCTTCTATCCCCATACAAAGTAACCTTGTTCCCCTTTTAAGTAAATGACAGGATCTGTTCCTTCCAGTCCACTTCACATTTACCCAAATTGACTTAATGTAAACGTAACTGCTCTGCAAACTTCTCATGCTTTCACAGTTACTCTATTTCCCAATAACACCTCCAAGCTACTTGCTGCACATACTTTCAAGTGTAACTTGTCCACAATTTCAAGTGAAATGAAATTGTGTGATGCTCCGCTATTAAGCATGACAATCAGCTCCTTGTTGTTTATTATTCCCTTTATCTACGTTTTCTTTGGTGACTCAATTCCCAAATAGGAGTTGAGAGATATAGTATGTAACGTTTGTTGCTCCAGTTTATGTGCTTGTATCTCCTCATCCTCATAAAAGTCCACCACTTCCAACTCTAACCCGTTGATGACAGTTAACACTCTGAGAGCCTTATTAGGACATTTAATACAATGAGCCACAGACCACGGTGCTTTAAAACGGAAGCACACAAAGAATGTGAGGCAGGTTACTGCAGAACATTCGCCGAAAACCTCGTCGGAACAGCTCTCGAATTGTTTTCTGGTCTCGAACCAAACTCAATTGATAGCTTCGACCAGCTAACCAATGCCTTCATGAAACAGTACTCGACCCATATCTCAAAACAAGCCTTCGAGGCTGATCTCTGGAAAATCAGACAAGGAATGGGAGACTCGTTAAGAGTATACATTGAAAAGTTTAGAGCAGTAAGAACCAAGCTATCAAACCCCAATTACCAAGTTGCCATCGAGGCCCTTAGAAGAGGTCTCTGGTAAAGATCGGAATTCTGGTCCGAACTAACGCTCAATCCTCCCCCAACTAAAGATGATGCTCTTCATAAAGAATCCAGATACATTACCTTGGAAGAGGAAACGGCCGCACTCGATAAAATCCATAAGAAGTCTCAAAATCACCCTAAAAGTGAAACCTCAGAAGCAAAAGGACCTCCTAAAAAGGGGAACTCCCGAAACAATCAAACCCAGGGAGAGCATTCTTATGCGATTGAAGAGGCCCAACCAGAAAAACATGTTGCCGCGGCAAATAAAACACCTTGGTAAAAAGGTTACGATGAAAACAAACATTGCTCTTACCACGATCGGAAGGGACACTCAACTGAGGAATGTTGGGACCTCCAACGACAACTCGGAGCTAAGTTCGTAGCTGGAGAGCTAAAGGACGTGGAACTCAGAAAACCACCACCCTATCAGAAAAGAGGTCCCAGAGATACCTCTTCGAAACGCGAGAGGTCACCTGAAAAGGAGACAGACACTCCACCACCAGCTCCCAAAAAGAGAGTCGACATGATTCTCGGGAAGTTTCCCCAGGGAAAAAGCCTACAAATCGAAGACCTCCTAAGCAAATCATCAGCTAAATCGAGCCCCAGCTCGAGGGTAGACTATATCCTGGGAGGATCCGAAATTTGTCAGGACTCCGTTAATTCTACTAAAAGTCACGTACGGAAGGCTGTGTCTAATACTCAGTCTAAACCTCCCAATCCTGAATCTAACACTAAAATTTCCTTCTGGGAAAGCGAGAGATCGGATCTCGACAGACCTCATGACGATGCCTTGATAGTCACCCTGAACATCGCAGGTTACGAGGTACCTAAAATGATGATAGATACCAGAAGCTCGGTCAACCTCATATTCTACAATGCTCTAAACAGCATGGAAATAGACGATTTCGAAATTATTGGCCAGAAAACCAATCTCGTGGGCTTCTCAGGAGAAACAGCAACCTCTTTAGGAACTATTAAACTTCCAGTCATAGCTGGCAGAATCATGAAGATGACCAATTTCATAGTCATCGATAAACCTTCTCCTTTTCACGTGATCCTAGGAAGGCCCTGGATCCATAAGATGAAAGCTGTAGCTTCCACTTATCACCAATGTGTGAAATTCCTGACACCTGAAGGGATAACTACCGTACGCGGTAGCCAAACGATTTCCAGGATCTGTTACCTAGGAGGATTCGAAATACTTAAAGAATCCCCCCCTCCAATAGCAATTACAGATCCAGGAGAACCGTGAGATGCAACAGAACATCCGAGGTCCCCAAGGAACCTCACCGAGCAGGTTAGCATCGATGATTCTGATCCTGAAAAACAAGTGAATGTCGGGTCCGAGCTACCTCTCGAAACAAAAAAAGAGCTCATCAAGTTTTTGAGAAGCAATATCAAAACCTTTGCATGGACTATCAGTGACATGAAGGGAATAGATCCAAATGTCACCACCCATAAACTCAATGTAGACCCAACCTTCAAACCGATCAAACAAAAGCGTCGTAAGCTGAGCCTCGAAAAAGCTCAAGCCGTCAACGACGAAGTCGATCGACTCACGAAAGCTGGGTCCATCCGAGAGGTACACTACCCAGATTGGTTAGCTAACCCGGTAGTCGTTAAAAATAAAAATGGGAAATGGAGAATCTGCGTAGATTTCACCGACCTAAACAAGGCTTGTCCTAAAGACAGTTTCCTGTTACCTCATATTGACCGCCTCGTCGAAGCAACAGCTGGCCACCAGCTCTTGTCCTTTATGGATGCTTTCTCAGGGTACAATCAGATCATGATGGACCCTGAAGATCTAGAAAAGACCGCGTTCATAACCGAACACGGAACCTATTGCTACAAAGTCATGCCCTTCGGTTTAAAAAATGCAGGAGCTACCTATCAAAAGCTCGTGAACAAAATGTTCGCTGGACAGCTCAGAAAAACCATGGAAGTATATATCGACGACATGCTGGTTAAATCCTCAGTCGGAGAAAATCATATCTCCCACTTAAAAGAATGTTTCGATATCCTCAACAAATACGATATGAAGCTAAATCCCGCGAAATGTACCGTCAGAGTACCCTCGGCAGAATTTCTCGGTTACCTCGTTACCGAAAGAGGTATCGAAGCTAATCCAAAACAGATAGCAACCTTCCTAGAACTGTCGTCACCTAGAACGACCAGACAGGTACAAAGATTAACTGGACGAATCGCGGCTTTGAATCGATTCATTTCCAAATCCACTGATAAGTGCCTCCCATTCTATAAACTTCTAAAAAATAACAAGAAGTTCTGTGGGACGAGAAGTGTGAGGAAGCCTTCAAACAACTGAAAGCTTACCTCTATGAACCTCCGAGCCTGTCCAAACCTATAACAGGAGAACCATTGTACCTCTACCTCACCGTATCAACCGCTGCAATTAACGGCGTGTTAGTGCGAGAGGAGCAAAATGAACAAAGACCAGTTTACTATACAAGCAAGACGCCGAAACTAGGTACCCTACTATGGAAAAATTAGCTCTGGCGGTCGTGACAGCCGCCAGAAAACTACGACCATACTTCCAATCGCATTCAATCGTTGTAATGACCTCACAACCAATACGCACGATTCTACATAGCCCTAGCCAATCAGGACGATTAGCTAAATGGCCCATAGAACTCAGCGAATACGACATCGAGTATAGACCTCGAGCAGCCATAAAAGCTCAGGTCCTCGCCGACTTCATCATTGAGCTATCATCCGAGAAGCTAGACCCAAAAACTGAGGCTCCGAAATGGAGTCTGTACGTCGACGGAGCCTCGTCAAAACAAGGCTCCAGAATTGGTCTAAGGCTGACCTCTTCAGCTGGAGAAACCATCGAACAATCCTACAGGCTCGGATTCAACGCCTCAAACAACAAGGCTGAGTACGAAGCATTAATAGCAGGATTAAAACTAGCCCTAAGCCTCGGAATCCGAGAGCTAAACGCTTATAGCGATTCAGAGCTAGTGGATAGCCAATTCCACGGGGAATACGAAACAAGAGACGAAAGAATGGGGGCATACCTCGAAGTCGTCCAAAACCTTACTAAGCAGTTCGACAAATTCAAGTTAACAAGGATCCCTCGAGGAGATAATTCCTCAGCTGACGCTCTTGCTGCTTTGGCATCTACGTCGGACCCCCTCGTAAAACGAATCATACCCGTAGAAGGAATCGAAAAGCCAAGTATCAACATAGCTACCAAAGCAGAAATCGATAGCAAATCAAAAGAGCAAACAGAAGACAGCTGTCCCGAGACGACAGCAACTCAGGTCCTTACAACATTTTGGTTCCCAAAAATCAAAACTCGCAACTTCAAGAAATATACCTCCGGGGGCATGATCAAGACTCCCAGCTCACTCGTCTTCAGAGTAAACACTCGCAGGACTAGATATTCTCCCGAACCCGAAACCTCAACCGAGGACACGATCCAGACCCCGAAAAACCACGATACACCTGAAGATATTTCCCAGGATCCAGGCTCCCCTGAGCCTAACTCAAGCAATATTCCCAGGGGCACGACCTCAGGCCACAACAATGCTCCTGAGCCTAACCCAAGGATTATTCTTGGGGGCACGACGTCTGGCCACAACAACGCTCAGGAACCTGATCCAGCACAAGGACCCCCTCCATCTCTTCACGACAAAATCATAGGGAGAGAAGACTGGAGAATTCCAATCATGCAGTATGTTTCGGAGGGCAAGACCCCACCCCAAAAATGGGAAGCTCGAAAGCTTAAAGCATTAAGCGCAAGATACTGCATATCGGAATCCATCCTCTATAAACAAAGTGTATCGGGACCTTACCTAAGATCCGTTCATGGCCCCGATGCTATCAAACTCATGAAAGAAATGCATGAAGGCTCCTGTGGAAACCACTCCGGTGGCAGAGCCTTAGCCATCCGAATTAAAAGACAGGGCTATTTATGGCCTACCATCATCGCTGATTGCGAGGTCTACTCATCTTCATGCGACAAATGCCACAGGCACGCACCATTTATAACATCAGCCCACGGAGAAACTATCTTCGATCTCCACCCCATATCCATTTATGAGGTGGTCTATGGATATTGTAGGACCACTAGTGAAATTAGGAAGAGGAAAGCAGAAGCTACGCTTCCTTTTAGTATTAACAGACTATTTCACAGAATGGATAGAGGCCGAAGCTTTCTAATAGGTAACTAAAGTCGAAACCTAGCGACTCGTATCGAAAGACATCATATGCCGCCATGGCGTCCCCTACGAAATCGTAACCGACAACGGATCCCAATTCATATCCAACGACTTTAGAGCATTCTGCGAGAAATGGAACATACGAATCACCATGTCGACACCTCGATACCCTCAAGGGAACGGCCAGGCGGACGCTGCTAATAAGTCACTATTAGCAAACCTCAAGAAACGCCTCGGAGTCAATAAGAGAACTTGGTCCGAAAGATTACATGAGGTGCTCTGGGCATGCCGAACCATCCCACGAAGGGCTACAGAAGAAACTCCCTTTTCCTTAGCCTATGGGATGGAGGCTGTCGTCCCGGCAGAAACTACCGTTGGGAGCCTCCGCCGGGAGCTCTGCACCTCTAACCCCAAAGCTAACGATAAACTCCTACTAGATAACCTCGACTTAATCGAGGAACGACGAGACCAAGCATTGCTCCGGATTCAAAACTATCAACAAGCAATGGCCCGACACTACAACTCTAAAGTCAGGCCCCGACAATTCGCCGTAGGCTACCTAGTACTTAGAAAATTCTTTGACCACACCAAGGAGCCACGGGCTGGGAAGCTAGGAACCAATTGGGAAGGTCCCTATCGGATCATTCACGTGGTGCGACCTGGCGTTTTCAAGCTCCTAAAGGTACGAACCGGGGTACCTGAGATGCAATCATGGAACTCCATGAACCTAAAAAGATATTACCATTAGGTACCTAAATCCATCGAACTACGTATGGCTTGATCCCTTGACTGGGTACGTAGGCAACTCCGTTATGAGTGCAGCCCCAATCTCATTCCAACATACTCATCTTTACATTCAAAGGGGGCATGTGTTTAAAACACACAGCCCAAGCATTAGCTCTATGATTGTTACAAAATATGTATCCTATAAAGGTTATTAATAAAACGATTACATTCGAACTTCTCAAGTTTCTTTCAAATAAATTAAGGTCACAATGAACCTGAACCTAAGGTCTTAAAATCCTTCAAATAAACTCAGGTCATGATGAATGATGTCACTCAGATGTTTAACCTAAGGAGTGATTTACTCTCTCAAATAAGAGGTTCAATCGTAGTACTTAGGGATCGAATCCACAGGGAACTAGAGTCACAAAAGAATTAATCCTAAGTGATTAAGCTAGGTTGAAAAAGGTTTAAAACAATAAAATAAATAGTTGGTAGCAATGGTAAGTTGCTGAGAAGATGGGTTTGAAAAAAAAAAGAGAAAATAGCTAGATTCAAGGTTACTATTCAGAAAATCAGAATTATAAATCTATGGATGTTTTAACGAATTGCTTGCAAATATATGAGGACTTCAATCCTAAGACAAATTTATAGCTGTCGCTAGTTAGACTCGTCCATTGATATGATTTCCGACAATATCGATCGATGTTGCTATCGCTGTATCGATCGATATGCTTTGTCGTCGATCGATTACTCTAAAGGAGTATCGATCGATATAGCATCGGATCGAATTGAAACTGTGTCCACCCGAGAACATTTATTAGACCGCCTATCGCACGTGCCTAATAGAGTCTGAGCTTAGCCAAATGATTTCAGGATAATGACTATTAGATTAGTCACTCCATAATCATACTTCTAGGTAGCTAATCTAGAAGAAGCATTAGGGTTCATTTGGTTAATGAATATAAAAATTCAACACACCATAGTTGGGGCTAATCCCTCATAACTATTTGAACCCTAAATCTAACAAATGAATCTACTCAGACATAGCCAAGTGATTCATAGCAAAAGAATAAGATGAAAGGAAAATGCTTTTATTGCTAAGTATAGAATAGAATACAAAACTCTTAATTTCTGATTGTCTTTTTAGGGCTCATAGGCATAACTATAAATACAAGTACAATTAGGTTAAAAAAACTCGTCAGGGGCAATCTTGTAATTTTGTGAGAACTTGGGCTTCAAGTTGGCCAAATAAATCTTTCTCATCACGCTTTGTATCGATCGATGGTACATGGTGTACATCGATCGATGGAGTATCTCGACTTCAACTTCTACGTAAGCATCATCGATCGATTACACAGGGTGTGTATCGATCGATATGTATCTCTTATGTCGGATCTTCATAGTCATCTTGGAAAATTCTTCTTTAAGCACCAAAAGGCACCTAAATCATCACTTTACCACAAAATGCTCCTGAACCTGAAAACATACCTAATAGACTCCAAAACATAGATATTTATTATAAAAACATAGTAATACCATGACCAAAAACGGGTCAAAATCATGGTATATCAACTCCCCCAGACTTAACCTTTTGCTTGTCCTCAAGCAAACATTAANTCTTCTTTAAGCACCAAAAGGCACCTAAATCATCACTTTACCACAAAATGCTCCTGAACCTGAAAACATACCTAATAGACTCCAAAACATAGATATTTATTATAAAAACATAGTAATACCATGACCAAAAACGGGTCAAAATCATGGTATATCAACTCCCCCAGACTTAACCTTTTGCTTGTCCTCAAGCAAACATTAAGTTAGTCTTTGAAAGAAGTTTAAAAACAGCAGGGACTCAATCAAAATCTTAACTTTAAAATCATCACCTCTTACTTTGTTGCAAGCCACATCTCTTATCTATCAACTACAGAAGTACATTATACCATATCCTAGCTTAGCAACCAAATACATCTAACCAATCAACTTAAACATTCCTTGTCTGTCTATCCCCTCTACTGATTTCATTTATGCATAAAAATAAAGGTGAAGACTTTACCTTGGGAGTATCGATCAAGGAACACATGGATTCAACTCAAACAAGTTTCATGCATTCTCATCCTGGTTCCCTTTTTTCTCTCTTTATCCCCCTTCTCTGAATCCAAATATCTCTCTCTCTTACATCCATGCCAATGAACAACTAATGTTCATCTTATTGAGTTTTCTTTTTCTTGACTAGTATAAGCGAATAATGGGGTCTTAGGTAATGTACCTCTCCCTCGCTTTGATCATTCCTTTGATTTAGAATAGTGGGGTCATAGGTAATGTACCTACCCCTCTGCCTCTCAGGAAATCATTTCAGTCTTTTCTCTTTGTGGGATGCCGAAGGGAGGAGAGAAGGAAACCAAAATTTTGAGACTTTTACCTTCCAGACTTGCAGGAGGATTCCGATTCCAAGTATACCAAGCCCCAAGACAAGCAGTAGATGTCATGTTTAGGTTGGAAATCAGCTTTGGTTCTTCCAGACAATCATGAAAGTGATGTCATAGGTGATCGGTGCTCCACTTTAGCATCCATAGTACTTTCTGCAATCAATAAATCTAAGAATGGTGCTAAAGAGTGGTAAGATAAAAAGTAAGACTTTGAAAATTTTTCCCTTTCTTGACTCAATAAAACCAATTTTTGAAAACTTTGTAAATAAGATCAAAAAGAGGTAAAGTAGCATCAGTAATCAACTCCCCCCAGACTTAAATCATACACTGTCCTCAGTGTATAATCAGTCGGAGTTAGAGCATAAAAAACAAATGAATGTGTAACTGATATCGAAAATTGGAAACGATATACTTGACCGATATGGGTATCGGTATCGATCGATGGTGAGTCGCCATCGTCGATCGATGCGTGTAAGTCTGTGTCGAGCGATATCAACTGGTTCGTATCGGTCGATAGGTATGGATCGTGTATCTATCTTCTCAGCGCTTGTTTAAAGTCAGTTTAGCTTGACTATGGAAGTATGGTGGCTAGTGAGGTGGGTTGTAGGTACTTGTTGGGAAACAAGTGTCCTCCTTGTCTTGTGTTTCATCAAACCATGATGTTAGAAAGCTTCTTGTGGCCTTCTCACTTCTGGTCATACTAGTCTTCAAACCATAAACTTCTGTTTGGATCCTTTCTAACCACCCCTCTAAGCTGGCAAGGCTGAACTGATGATTGCCAAGCATGCTGTAGATGTGTTCTGTTGTGCGCTGCATGGTGTCGTGGTGTGTTGGACCGTCGGTCGATTCTGGAGATTGCATATCGGTCGATGGTTGGGGTATCTCATCGATCGATGGGGATGGGTCAGGTCGGCTAGCGAGTTGTCTTTGGATATCTTCTACCTCCTTCTGAATCCCTTCTGTTTTAAGTTCTAAACTTCGAACATCACTCTGCACTGGGAACCAATACTTGTCCAGTAGATAGTAATCTTCGTTTTCACAAGCCTCAATTGATTTGTAGATCTCGGCTATGGTTTCTTCAAGTTCTTCCCTGGTATAGAATTCTGGAGCACGGGTATCGATCGATGGACTGGGTTTGTCATCGATCGATAGCTTCTGTAAGTAGTGCTCGATCGGGTTAAGTACGGGTGTATCGATCGATGCAGGGGGTTCTGTATCGGTCAATTCCTGTGTCTGAGACTTCAGTTGTGCGTCCAAGGTGTTGACTTCTTCTTGTAGGGCATCTCGTTTCTTTCGTACTAAGTCATTGCTGCTGGTCTTCCATAGCATATCACCTCGAAGTCTTAATAGTTCTTCCTCAAGGTCAAGTCTCATGCCTGTTATCTTCTAGTTGTGATCGCTGGTGAGGCCATCTAGCATGTAGGTGACTTCTTTCTGTGTGTAGAGCTTGCCATCTGGAACTCCTTTACCGAATTGATCAGCATATCCTGGTAGACAGAAACAAGAGCGACCAAATAGTGAGGCTCTCTTTCGCAAGTTTTCCATATCTTCTTTGGTGACAGGGATGATGTCTCCGTTTACTGCTCTTGCATTGCCAGATTCATCTCTATAGACTCCATATTCGTCTTTCTTTTCTAAAAAGAAACGACGTTCTCCGTTTTGGAAGGCTCTCGTCCCATACTCTCGGTGCGTATTGATCGATGCTAGTCTCCATGCATTGGTCGATGGCCGTTTTCTCTGGTGCGGGTCGTTTTCGATGATAGGTCCATTGGCCATCTAAAGGATGTCTGCAACACCTTCTGTGGAGATTGGAATGATTCTCCCATCTATGGCTCGTGCATGACCATCTGAATCCCTGAATACACCAAACTCATCTGGAATTAGTGAATTTAAATCAAATTTGGATGTTTGTACCTCGGATGGTGTTGTGGCATGATCGGTTGGTGGTCTGAGATTGATATCGACCGATGGTGAAACGTCTTCGTCGGTCGATGGCTTGTAGATCCTGTCGGTCGATGGTTTGTACTCCATGTCGAGCGATACGGGATCTGCAGGTTGGATCACGCTTTGTAGAGGTGATATATCAACTGCAAAGCTTTCGTGATAAGAGCAGGCCCAGCTTCCAATCGAGTAATCTCCGTCTCGTGGTTCGTGTGGGACATAAGACTGGTTTGCAGTAGGGTTCGTCGCTCGTTGATTCGAACCGTCGTTTACGCGATCTGGGGTAGGGCATATCGATCAATGGACCAGGTGTCATATCGGTCGATGCTCATCGGATGAAGGTCGGGAATGGAGGTTGTTCTTCATCTTCTCAAAGAAATCGGTATTCTATAGCTCGTTCCTCCTCATAATCTTCATCATACTCCTCCTGAGTAGTGATACTAGCAAGCTCGGGCATGTAATGATCGTTTTCCCACTCTAATATGCGGAGATCAGTTTCTGGAAACTCGTCTTTGATCTTCTGGAACTCCTTATCGATCGATGACCATGTGGTTCTGTCGGTCGATGGGTTGGCACTGGTATCGGGCGATGGGGTAGGGTTGTCATCGGTCGATACTGCTTCTTCGGTTTCATAGTCTCCCATAGAATCATACTCGTGGGCACAGTAACAGGTGGCGACGAGTGTTGAGCTTGCTGACCTTGGAAACTTGATGATTGGGATAGGGTTGTAGTGGACGGAAGGGTTGATAAGGGTTAGGCAGAGCTTGTTGGTGTGTTCACAAGCGGCTCCAACTGTGGCTAAGAATGCTCTTCCAAGTAGTAGAGAAGTCTTGAAGTTGAGCTTGTTGGAGAGGACATGGAAATATGTAGGAATTAGGGTTTCTCCAATCTCTACCTCAAGGTTTCGAACTATGCCTCCACATCTTTGTTGAGAACAATCCACAAAGATGAAATTCTCGTCAGAAGGCTCTATCTTCAGACCTTGATGGTCTGCCATAAGCTTGGGTAGGATGCTAACTCCCGATACTGTGTCACATAGGGCATGTGGGAACTCAACACCTTTAATGGAGCAAGGTATTGTGAACTTACCTGGATCACTCTTCTTCTCTAGTGTTATCTTCTGCTTGAGGCTATCTCTAACTTGGTTAAACATCCTCCTGATGTCTTCTTCTGTCTCCTTGGTTTCTCTAAAGAACATCCACAATCTGTGTGAAAAGTAGGCTTCTTCAAAGGGTTTCTCTCTAGGTATGATGAGGACTCTTTTTCTGAAGTTTGACAACTCCTTCTCATTAGCTTCTCTTTTATAAGGCTTGGGTATCTTCCCTTTCCTTTTTCTGAGAACTCTTCCCTGAGTTTCCATTTTTATCTCCATCGACTCAAAAATATCTCTGGGTCTCTCTTTTAGGGCTGCTGTAGGGTTTCTGGTGGTGTAATACTTCTCTCGGAAAGCGCCAAGGCATGCACTATCAATCTTAGGAAGCTGCACTTGGCGTGTGGGTACTTTGTATCGATCAACACTAGCTGGAGTGTGTCGGTCGATACCATGGTCTTCATGTCGATCGATGACATGGTCATCATGTCAATCGATGACAGCGACCGGAGGATGTGGGAGAAGTGATGCGAAGTCGGCGTGAGACATAATCTTGACGGAATTGCACTCGCGAGGGTTTTCGTCTGAGTCTATCGATTGACACTCGTCAAAGTCTATCGATCGACGCACTAAGGGTGATATCGATCGATAGTAGTCGTAGACGAATTCTCTTTCACTCTCATCTTCAGATCTCTGAATCTCTTCTACTACCTCTTGCCAGAATTCATCATCCAAGATAGCATTGATGTTCTGGTTAGGGGTGAATTCATGCTTCTTAAGTGCTTCTCCTATCTGAAACACCTGGGTCTCTAGCTTCTTCACATGGGTGCTGAGGGCGTCTATCTTCGTGGTGAAGGTTTTATAGACAGAGTATATCTTTCCGTTGAAGTTCACCTCTAGCTTCTGCTGACTCTTGAGTATCTTGTCTACCAACTCCTCCAGTTTAGAATCTTGGGTGGGTAAGTTTGAGTTGGTGTTGAAGGTACTTCCAAAGCTTCTGTTGTTGTTGGGGTTGCTGCTGCTGAAGTTTGTTGGCTTCTGGGAACTCTGGTTGAAGTTGCTTCTCTGGCCTGTGAAGTTTCTGTATCCTCCTTGGTTATTAGGTCTATGGAAACCTGCTCCACTGATCCAGTTAACATCTTCTTCAATAAGTTATGCATCTTCCACTGAACAGATCTGCTTGGTTAGGAGTTTCTGAATGTTGTCTAGCTGAGCTTGAACTTCATTGATGTACTCCTTTCCAATGGATGATGTAGTCTGCGTCACAGATTTCTTCGTGCTATTGCTGGTAGCTAAGTTGTTAATTAGCTTGATAGCACTCTGCGGATTCCTGGTGGTGAAGTTGCCATCATGAGCTGTATCAAGGGCTCTATTGAATTCTGGGCTGATGCCTCTGTAGAAAGTGCAGAGCAGTTGCACTTTGTTGAATCCGTGGTGTGGGCAATCTCGCTGGTAGGATTTGAATATGTTCCAAGTATCCTTGTATGACTCTTCAGGGTCTTGGGTGAATGTAGCAATTTTCTTCCTCCAGTCTTCAGCGCGTGAATCATCAAAGAAATTACGCAGGAAGGCGTGCTTGATGTCACTCCACGTGGTAAGGGAACCTGGTGGTAGTTGTCTCAGCCACTGCAAAGCTTCTCCAGATAGAGAATACTTGAAAAGCTTGCAGAAAAGGTAGTCTTGAGGAACTCCTTTTTCTTTGACTAGGGTTACAAGATCCTCGAACCTCTCCAGATGGTCCATAGGATGCTCATGGGGCAAACCACGAAAAAGGATTTGTCCTACAAGTGAGTAGTACAAGTGAGCTCAAAATCTCCTCTCTGAATGGCAGGAGGGAGGATGGCTGATCGGTTAGAATAGAAATGATCCGGACAGTTGAAATCAGCCAAGGTTCTGGTCTCTTCTACAGGTTGGATGATGCATGTAGGCGCAGTGTCTTCTTCAGTAATGATCTCCTTCTAATCATTCAGCTTCTGACCTGATGCATTACGCAGGTGACCATCTTGATCACGCAGGTCTCCTTTCTCATTGGGTATGAGAATCATAGGCGCTACCATGTCTCGCCGGTTAGTATCGATCGATATAAGATAAGGTGTATCGATCGATGTCAAGGGAAGGGTATCGGTCAACGAACGGTGGTTGTTGTCGATCGATGTGGTGGTGTGGGAATCGGTTGACGAACGGTTGGTCGTCGGTGGAAAGCGCGTATTGGTCGATGAACAGTAGAGGTTGTCGATCGATGAGGTGGTGATAGTATCGGTCAACGAACGGTTGTTGGTCGACAGTGGAAAGCGGGTATCGGTCGATACTGTGGTGTTGGTATCGATCGATGTGGAACGTAGGTCTTTGCGGATGCTACGTTCCAGGTAGTTGGGATCTTGTGAGTACAAAAGTTGCTCGTCCTTGTTGCTTCTGGTACTGCTGGGCATGTACCTGAAAGAGACGAAAAGAAAAAGAAAAAATTTTGTGTCAAGAGATTGAAAAATAAAAAGTAACAAATAACCTAGACTGAATCAGATTAAATCTAATAGTAATCTTAGTTCCCCGACAACGGCGCCTAATTTGATGTCACTCAAATGTTTAACCTAAGGAGTGATTTACTCTCTCAAATAAGAGGTTCAATTGTAGTACTTAGGGATCGAATCCACAGGGAACTAGAGTCACAAAAGAATTAATCCTAAGTGATTAAGCTAGGTTGAAAAGGGTTTAAAAAAATAAAATAAATAGTTGGTAGCAATGGTATGTTGCTGAGAAGATGGGTTTGAAAACAATAAGAGAAAATAGCTAGATTCAAGGTTACTATTCAGAAAATCAGTATGATAAATCTATGGATGTTTTAACGAATTGCTTGAAAATATATGAGGACTTTAATCCTTAGACAAATCTATAGCTGTCGCTAGTTAGACTCGTCCATTGATCTGATTGCCGACAATATCGATCGATGTTGCTATCGCTGTATCGATCGATATGCTTTGTCGTCGATCGATTACTCTAAAGGAGTATCGATCGATATAGCATCGGATCGAATTGAAACTGTGTCCACCCGAGAACATCTGTTAGATCGCCAATCGCACGTGCCTAATAGAGTCTGAGCTTAGCCAAATGATTTCAGGATAATGACTATTAGATTAGTCACTCCATAATCATACTTCTAGGTAGCTAATCTAGAAGAAGCATTAGGGTTCATTTGGTTAACGAATATAACAATTCAACACACCATAGTTGGGGCTAATCCCTCATAACTATTTGAACCCTAAATCTAACAAATGAATCTACTCAGACATAGCCAAGTGATTCATAGCAAAAGAATAAGATGAAAGGAAAATGCTTTTATTGCTAAGTATAGAATAGAATACAAAACTCTTAATTTCTGATTGTCTTTCTAGGGTTCATAGGCATAAGTATAAATACAAGTATAGTTAGGTTAAAAAAACTCGTCAGGGGCAATCTTGCAATTTGGTGAGAACTTGGGCTCCAAGTTGGCCAAATAAATCTTGCTCATCACGCTCTGTATCGATCGATGGTACATGGTGTACATCGATCGATGGAGTATCTCGACTTCAACTTCTACGGAAGCGTCATCGATCGATTACACAGGGTGTGTATCGATCGATATGTATCTCTTATGTCGGATCTTCATAGTCATCTTGGAAAAATCTTCTTTAAGCACCAAAAGGCACCTAAATCATCACTTTACCACAAAATGCTCTTGAACCTGAAAACATACCTAATAGACTCCAAAACATAGATATTTATTACAAGAACATAGTAATACCATGACCAAAAACGGGTCAAAATCATGGTATATCAATGAACCTGAACCTAAGGTCTTAAAATCCTTCAAACAAAGTCGGGTCACGATGAACCTGAACCTAAAGACTTAAAATCCTTCCAAACAAACTCAGTTCACGATGAACCTTAACCTGAGGTATTAAAATCCTTCAAACAAACTCAGGTCACGATGAACCTGAACCTAAGGTCTTAAGATCCTTCAAGCAAACTCAGGTCACGATGAACCTGAACCCGAGGTCTTAAAATCCTTCAAACAAACTCAGGTCACGATGAATCTGAGCCTAAGGTCTTAAAATCCTTCCAAACAAACTCAGGTCACGATAAACCTGAACCTGAGGTCTTAAAATCCTTCAAACAAACTCAGCTCACGATGAACCTGAACCTAAGGTCTTAAGATCCTTCAAACAAAATCAGGTCACGATGAACCTGAACCTAAGGTTTTAAAATCCTTCAAACAAACTCAGGTCACGATGAACCTGAACCTAGGGTCTTAAAACCCTTCAAATAAACTCAGGTCACAACGAACCTGAATCTGAGGTCTTAAAACCCTTCAAATAAACTCAGGTCACAACTGATCTGAACTTAAGGTCTTCAAGCCCTTCGAACGAAATTAGAACTACACAATATGCTCCAAAGGGATTCCAAGAGTCCTCCAAAATAGACTTAGGTTCCTAAAAGTCCTAGTCAAACTCTTTATGCTTGAAATTATCAAGACTTCTAAAGGTGCAAGATCATTAACAGAATCCGTGATCTAATTCCGGAACAATTACATGAATCTCATACTCAAGAAAGTCGTGATACCTAATCTGAGTTCACACTCCAAAGCAGAATCCAAATAAGCTAAGTAATTCAAAACGAAGGATAAAACCAAGGAAAGAAACAAGGTTTAAAAGCCTCCTCAGGACATTAACGGTTCAACATATGCTAACGCAAACAAAGGTTTAAAAGTCTCCTCAGGCTATAAGTCTTAAAACATAAGCAAAAGCCCGTAGGGCAGATATCCTAAGAACACAATAAATAATCTAAAAGAAGATCCGGTCTTCAACCTTCTTGACCGCCATCTCCAGAAACCTTCAGAGCATCACGATCCTCCTCGATTGCCTCACTATCCGGGATATCTTCATCCATCTTCTTGCCATTACCTCCCGGGACCACGTCAACTGGGGCTAAATCAGGACCCACCAAACCTAAGTTAGAACCATACTCTCCAGAAAAGGACGGATTAAACACATTAACCTCAAAAGTACATGAGCTCTCTGAGAGTCGAGGAAGAGGAAGCTTGCTAACTGAGAAGTCAGAGACCTGAGCCTTCTCGTAAGCAGCAACCGCTTCTGGCATCAAAGACATCAAACGATTGTACTCCTCCTCAGCACTTTGAATCTCGTTCGACAGCAAATCCTTCTAGAGCTCTGTATTGGCTTGGATTTCTTGAGTGTAGATCTGAAGATCAGCCTCATCCTTCTTCTTGGAGAACTTCTCTTTAACAGAGATAAGTGTTGGGCCCGAATTTAGCCCGTTAGCTGAATTAATGGGCCAAATAGTAAGAGCCGTTTGCGAAGCCTTACGAGCCCATTAGGAAGCCTCCCCTCAAATGAGGACCACATGAAACCGCAACCTATCGGTGAAAACAGGTCACGAACAAAAGACTCGGGACCTCATTTTCAAAACAGTTAGCAAGAAACAGCTCCAGAGAGACGTGCAAGACTTAGTCAAGCGGAAGCTGTTGCGAATCCCGCAACTCATGGAGACAATCACGGAGGCTTCGTCGGGAGAAGTTGGACGTGACCTAGTGCTATATAAAGGAAAGAAGAGATCAGAGGAAGGGATTCGACTCATTCAAGATAACAAGACTCTAATACACATTGTTCTTAATCACTTTTGATCAATC
>CAKOAT010303821.1:3965-21469 GCA_932364175.1 Eruca vesicaria subsp. sativa
GAAGGATGAACAAGAAGTATAAGAAGGATGTGGAGGAGATTGGCCTCAAATGGACGAGTGTGTAAGTTTAGGGTTTAGATGTACGGACGGTACGGCCGTACCGTACGGAATGGCTCACCCAAACTCAAACATACTTGTTCATCTTCCACCATTTAGGGTCTGTGCAAGATTAGGGATCAAGGTGTATGGACAAGAGGTCTGTACACTACCCTTTCATGGTGACTTGAGTGTCAAGGCACAAACAAGACCCCATTGGCAAAGTGAAGAGGATTAAGGCGAAGGGAAGTTGTGCAAGTTTGGGGCGCAAGTTATATGATCTCTTATGACCGTTGGGGAGCTTAAAGGCAAAGGAATATGCATTGGCATCTCTGTAGTCAAGAGAGACAGGCTGGAAAGTAAAAGGCAAAAGCAAAGGTGCCTTATCCATCCACGCCCTCATCTTGGCCTTCCATTCAAACAAAGCAATCTGGAGCCTCCATTTCCTATCTGTTACAGCTTGCACCAGCAAGCCAAAGACCAGTCTTCACCTCATCTAAACCGCCCATCTTCAAGTGAAATAAGAGCCATTAGATGTAGGTTAAGTGTATCAGATTGTAAATGGCTATATAAGCCTTAGTCTTGGCGATTTTGTAAGTTTTAAGCTGAATGGGGGTTTCCCCATCTCTTCATAATAAAGTGTGTTGTTCTTGGATCAGAATCCCTTAATCTTTCCCTTTCTTAAACACTAAAACACTTAATCACTCATATAATCTCATATACACTTGTTTCTGGTCCTAGTTCACACACATACCATCAGATCTTTCTCATAACCAAAAAAAGTCTATCTTTTCCTTTAAGAGGCGTTTTGTTCATCACTCTCACACACAGCCTTGTACTCTGAAAATCTAACAGTCCAGGCCGGGTGCCTCGTCCTTCTCCTCTTGTCCTGGGCGAGCGGGCCTTCTACCCCGGGTGTTCCACCCCGGGTGGTTCCTCCAGCGTCTCCTCTCGTCCTGGGCGAGCGGATCTTCTACCCCGGGTGCTCCACCCCGGGTGTATTGATATGCCTTCGGTGATTCGATCATAATTCCTCCAATATAGTTCCAAATTACTTGAAACCACTTACATTGGAAATCTAATTCAATTTCCCATGTATTCCCAGAATATTAGCAATAGAAGACATCTTTAAGGCCTCCATCTATGTTCATCTTTTACCCCCTTTTGGATCACAATGCTCCCAAACACCTCCAATCACTCCATGGTACACTCCAATACCTAATAAGGACAATGCATGTAATATGGACTCTAAAGAAGCCTAATTCCTAAACTACTTGATCAAAATGTAGAAGAATGTATGTCTAAAATCATGTAAATGTGTAAGATATCACCTATCCGAGGATCCATGTGAGAGATCTTGTAAGTTTTCCCGATTCTTCTTATCATAGTAACCTTGTGATTCCACAAATTTGACATCATTTGAGACTATAACACGTCTCAACTCAGGTATGTAGCACTTGTAGCCTTTCTGCGTGTGAGAATATCCCAAGAACATGCCTTTGACACTCTTAGCAACTAGTTTGGTCCTTTGTTCTCCTGGTGTCAACACATAACACACACAACCAAACACACGTAAATGATCAGTAGGTGGTTTGTGTTTGTTAAATACCTGAAATGGAGAGGCATATTAAAGGACTTTGGTAAGTATTCTATTGATAAGGTAGCATGCAGCTACCACAGCATCACCCCAAAATCGTTTGGGCACATGAGTGTGGAACATCATGCTCCTTGCAACCTCCATAAGGTGGCGATTCTTCCTCTCATCAACTCCATTTTGTTGTGGTGTGTATGGCCAACTTGTTTGGTGGATAATCCCATGTTTTGCTTAATTATTTTTGAATGCATGGCTAGTATACTCTCCTCCATTATCAGACCTAAAAATCTTGATCTTTGAATTAAAATGGTTAGCCACATAATTCTGAAAGTTTATAAATGCTTCTAAAACTCTATCTTTGCACAAGGGGCAGTCCATACATTAGAATGAATAAGATCAAAACATTTTTCATAGATAGTTAAGGACTTGGGGAATACTGACTTGCAATTTTTCCCAAGTATACAAGCCGCACAACTCTCTTTTTAAAAATAAAGATTGGGTAACATCAGCCCTGGTGCTCTAGAGTGAGGATGTTCTAATCTTGCATGCCATAAAACATCCTTCGCTAATACAAAAGCAGAATTAAAAGCACAAAATAAATTTGGTCTAAGCTTGGTGTCTTCAAGTAAATAAAGCTCTCCCTTGCTCACACCTTTTCCCAGCAGCTTGCTGGACTTAATATCCTCAAAGCACACCTCACTAGGACCAAATATCACCTTGCAACTAAGATCATTAGTTGCTCTTTTGACAGACAGCAAATTAGATGTAAAAGTAGGCATATATAAAGCTTCAGATTCCTTGTCAAACAGGTTTAGATTGCATATTTCCTCAATGGGTATTCTATCACCATTTGCTATCAACACATTTCCTAGAGCTGGTTTGACATTATTAATAAATTTAGCATCTCTAATCATGTGGTGAGATGCCCCTGAGTCAATTACCAATGGTCTAGTGAATGAAGATGCATTGTATATAGAATTTAAAGCATTAATATTTAGCTTACCAGAGTTTGCATTGAGAGCTTTTATGAGAGCATCATTGTCTGACTTGTGGATGAAGGCATCATAATTGTGGAGTTGAGACATGGACTGAGAGGTAGTTCCAGTCACATGAGTTGTTGAAACCATGGCTCTTCCATCTTCTCCCAGGCGCATATGTGCATTGCTTGATTCAGGCATCCTGGCCTCATGAGCTCTTGCCGGAGTAGGTTTAGGTGGCCTGAGATGTGGGTGGAGAATCCAACAGTTGTTCTTAGTATGACCTATCTTCCTACAGTGGTAAGATAATACTTGCCGATCTCCTCCTCCTCCTCCACCTCTTGGTTTGAAGTAGGACTTATTTGCGGTTGGATTTTCCACCTTCTCAGCCTTGCTTGCCATAGACATAGTCCTTTTACACCTAGCAATTCATCTGAATCCAACTCATTTTGAAGTTGAGAACACACCTCATCGTAGCTAGGTAACTCCTTGGACCTTAAGATATGCTTGAGAACATCATTAAAGCTTGCGTTAAGTGTGAGAAGCAGTCCAAAGACCTTATCTTGCTCACGCCTTTCCTCAAGAGTGTTGGGGTCTGTGGTGCTTGGTATCATCATCTCCAACTCGGACCACAACTGAATATACTTCCCAAGATGTTTGATGAAGTCCATCTCCTCTTGCTGGAGATTTTTGATAGCTCTTTTCACTTTAAAGTTCCTTGTTAGGTTTGAAGTGTTTCCATAAACCTTTTGTAAGGTATCCCACAATTATTTTGTGGATTCACAATAAGAGTATGCCTCCATTATAGGGGTATCAAGTGAGACTAGTAGAATAGATAGCACCATGAGGTATTCTTGTCTTCATTTGCCTTCATTTACCTCTACAATCTCCTTGCCATCTCTTCCTTGGGTGACTTGTCTTGGCGCTTCACTTGAAGTGATATGCTCTCCTAAACCTCGTCCACCAAGGGCTGTCTTGGCCAACTGTGACCAAGTGATGTAGTTAACTCCGTTTAGGGTAGCTAGAATCGTAAAAGCTTGTAGTGCTCCATCTTCTCTTGCTAGTGACCGGTGGGTAATAGACTGCTTCAGATCAAAAGATAGATTCCGAGAGAAAATGGTGGTATTGTGACTATAAAATGGTTGAGGAATATCCTTAGGGATGATATAGTGTCTAGAAGAGAGATAAAGAACACATCCAAGATTTTTCGAACAAGAACCAGAAAACCCGACTCTATAGTCCACAGGACAAAAGAATTTGTAAGTGATTTGGTAGAAATTAAACCGAAGATATGAAAGAGTAAGATGAATAGAGTAATGTTTCGGAAGTGTTTTGGTGTTCAGGAGTTTAGAAGCTCTGATACCATATAAGAAAAAGAGTGATAAGCTCAAGAACAAGTGAAGAAGATGATATAAAGATCCTTGCGGATGAAAGAGAGAGTAAAGAAGGATTAAGTTTCCTTGATTTATTTCTTGAATAGCCTTACAATATTTAAAGACTCTTTACATAGATGAAGACAAGCAAAATAAGAATAAAAAATGAGGCTGGCCGAGATTGAAAATGACTTGTCACAAACTGTTCACTCCTTAAGTGGATCATGTGACTTTAGCCTTATGTAAATGTCAACTTGCTTGCTTCTCTTCTTTATTTCATGTCTTGATGTCAATGCTAAATATATTGATTCTAGCACTTTAGATATTAATTAATTATTTCTCCAACTACCTATGTGACATTTACTTCATTCATTAATATATTCCACTCACCTCATACAAAATCATTGCATCCAGAACCTTATCTTGTGGGTAGCTGAAACATCCCAAAGACATATCTTATGATCCTTTGAACCACTAAGAAGATAACCTTCCTTGAAAAGAATCCCAGAAAATTAATAGCTTTCCTTATCATGTAGCCACATATCATGATCACAATAACTTGTTTGGGGCTTTGAAGCGTGTTTTGTGTAATCAGTTTCATAAACACAATTTGAGTAAGTAAACATGATTAATTATAATTAACCAAAATTTGGGGGCAATTGATGAAATATTTAGTTTATGGGGATGATTGATGAGGTACAAAGTTTGGGTGGACTGGTTGTTGGTGTGAAAAGTTTAGGGGGCTAATTGATGTCAACCCGTTAATGTATATGCAAACCTTCATGACAAACAATAAGCCGACCACCAGAACTAGGTCTTTGCATTCAGATATCCGTTCAAGTTTCACTCAGATATTTTAAGTTTTTGGGTTTTTATGTTTACATTTTTAGATCTTATTATTGTGGGAACCAAAATTCGTACTATCGATTTTTCGTAAAATAAGAAAACTTAGGAAAACCCTATTTTTCCAGAGGTCCCAGATCTCTGCGAGAGCCAACGACAAGTAACCAAATAAATGCAGAAAATATGAAAAGAATGATAAAACGAATTTATAAAGAAAGTAGATTTTATTTCGAATCCGCATAAGAGCGTTACGATTATTACAAGAGATTACAAAAGCTTTGGCCGCACGAGCTGTTAGCGAGTTATCTAGTTCTAGCAACGGAAAACCTTAAACCTAGTTGACTCGCAGCTTCATAACAAAAGATGAAAAATATACGAAGAAGAGTTTTGATTGATTTCAGACTGAACCTTATGAAAGGTTGCCTACGTACCCCTTTCGAGGATCAAGCCACTACAAGAATAACGGTTTATGAAGCACTATATCATCGCCCGTAATAATAGGTCAAACATTTTAATATCGGTTTTTTGCGCTGCTATTTTATTGTCACATATTATAACATTTTTCTATATGAAATTAAACAGTTTTTGATAGCAAGAATAACGGTTTACGAAGCACTATATCTTTTTTTTTCGTTTAAAAAATGTAATATATCAAAATTATAATTTATAAATTATATTGAATTACAAATTACAACCAGTTTACATGAAAAAAAATAAACCAAATAAATCAAAACTAAACCAAGCTTAAACCTAAACTTATTTGCTAACTAAACCTAATAACAAAACACGCCATCTTCAAGCTTCTTAACTCCGCCGCCGGCAACCACCTCCATCAACGACAAACTCTGCATGATTCAGCACCTCTTCTCACGACACCAGCTTCTCCGTCGCATCATCGCCGCAAGCCCCATGCTTCCACTCTGCTCACGACCACCAGATTCTCCATCGCCTCCTCGCCACAAACCCCATGACCAACACTGTATTCCTCTTCTCCTGTCTTCTCTGTTTCACCAGAGAGGCTCGGGTTGTCACCTCTGGTGCTCCACCTTGCTGTCTTCCACCTTCTTACTGACGCTCCTATGCCATCTCTGTTTATAACTAGTCATCTCGGAAGGATCTGGAAAGAAAATATATATATTTCTCTGCTGCAGAATATAAAAAATAAACAAATCTAACCGTAGGGGAAGCGTTAGAGAGAGAGAGATATAGCAGGGGAAGTATCGGAATGGTCTGTTGTGAATGACAAAGCTTAGAGGGGGATGAACCAGAGGGACTCTCTAGCGAAGGAGAAGAAAAGGCTTTGTTAATTTTGTATCGAACAAGAGAGAGTTGAGAAAATAAAAGAATCGTGAGAAAAAGATTGATCTTAGCCACAAGATCAAAACAATCAATGGCAACAAATTGTAACCCTAATTTTGATAGATTAGCCAATAAGACCATGTGCAATGGGGAATCCTTAGGGGGAGTCCTTAGAAAAATATTAATTTTATAATTACTGGGTCCCACCTTAAAATCCTTATTTAAGGATTGATCCTTGCACTATTCACGGGCTCCTGACAACTTACTTGAAAGTGGACAGAATAGTCTCGTGGGTTAGAAACGTAAAATAATTTGGATTTTTTGTTTGTTCACAAGGGGCTGGTTGTAATTTCAATAGCCTTTTAGGTTACTTTTGTATTTGATTCAAGTTTGCGTTTATTTTTGCATTTGAAGCCAATTTGTGAGTCATATTTGGAAAATTTCTCTTATAAATAATTAGTTTAAATTACATATGTAAATAAATTTAATATTTTATGAATTATAATTTTAAATTTGACGCAATAAATTTTAAAAGTTTTTATTTTGAGTATATAATTAAAGTTTTGAATTTAAAATAAACGTTTAAAATATAGGGTTTGAGGGTTAAAGGTTTCGAGGTATTGAATTTAAGATTTGAGATTAATTTCTTAAAATATTTATTTTTGAGTTTGTATTTAAGATTTGCAATTAAATTGAAGTTTTGATGTAAAAACATTAGAGTTAAGTTTCGTATTTAGAGTTTAGAGTTTAAAAAATTATTTAGGGTTTAGGATTCAAAAGGCAAATATAACGTTTAATTATGTTTTGCTATTAAATCCTATGTTTTCATAGCGTTTCTAAATATATCATTCTATCATAGCGTTTTTGGAAATACAAACGCTATCTTAAAAACACAGGTATATCAATCATAGCACAATCGTATAAACCACTATCCTTGTCTGCTATTAAAACACATTTTTCTTGTAGTGAGCCGAACATAGTTCAAATGATAGAGCTGGACAAGAGATCAAACTGCCTGGGCGAGTTCGTCTAGTAATTGAGTGCCAGTCATAAAAACCAAACTTGTCGAGAATAAAGCGTAAGTTTCTAAGTGCAGAGAGTTCTAAGTCTAGAAAGGTTGTAAAAGTTATCATTTGCTTCCTGGCTCGACCTCTTCCTTATATACTCCTCTTCCAGGCGGTTTGGTCTTTCCTTTTCCGCCCCGATTCGTACTTATCTCTTCCTTAGAAATCTTCCATTTTTCTCGATCTTCATAATTATCCTTGGAAAACTTTTAATTATCTCCAAACTTGACATTTATCCTTTCCTGCAAAAAAGAGATAAACCGTCATCATATCCTTGGGCTGGATTTCATCTAAAGTCGCAAGTGGGCTTTTATCGCATCTTAGGACCCTTTGGACCGTCTTACGAGTTTAGCCGTTTTTACGGTTTCTATAGAAATCGTTCCGCGATATGATGAAATTTTTATAAACTAGCCTGAGCTAATTGTATAATTGAGGCAATCTTTGGTGTCTCATTTAACCACTGCCGTTTTATACGATTAACTCGAACTATTACGAAAAAAAGTTTTAACGGTTTTTATCGTAAAGTTCCAACGGTAACTCGAATCGAGACAAAACGAAAGGTTTTTCCGATCGTAATTCGGAGCATGATCGATTAAAGGGGTTCATTCCTTGTGCCCGGCTCGTTAAGGGACGGTGCAGAAGGTACAGCCAGCTCTCCAAGCCGGCGAGCATGGTCGGTATGGCCAACTCACCGTCTTGGCGAGCTGGACGGTCTTGGCCAGCTTGCCAAGCCGGTCAGCTGGATCGTTACAGCCAGCTCGCCGTCTTGGTTAGCTTGACGGTCTTTTCCAGCTTGCCAAGCCGGCGAGCTGGGTTGGTACGGCCAGCTCGCCGTCTTTGTGAGATGGACGGTCTTGTCCAGCTGACCAAGCTGGCGAGATGGGTCGGTACAGCCAGCTCGCCAAGCCGGCACACTGGGTCGGTACGGCCAGCTCGCTGTCTTGGCAAGCTGGACGGTCTTATTCATCTTGGTCGTTTCTTGTTTTCTCGACCAGGGATCCTTTCGGAAAACATAAGGAGAAGTAATTGTAGACGTTGATTTTGAATTGTAGCCGGAATTTTTGGTTGAATAGTTTTGTTGAAAGTGGTCTTCCCACTCTCATTGGAATGGAAAGCGGTAGGATTGGGGCTGCGCCTAGTGAAGGCTTCCAACGTACTCTCTTGAAGGGATCAGCCTTCCGTAGTTCGTCTTAGAGTTAAGGTTCGTACGACCTGTTTTCCAGCGAGACTTTTACAGTCTAGTTATGCGTAGAGATTATCGAACATGGCCTCGTAGGCTGTTTGCTTTGACCAAGTGTGGCCATTATATTTTTGGACTGGCCGTATGTAGCTTCGAGTCCGTGCCGCTTTGCGGCTGTCTTTTAAATTGTGTTTTCCGTTTTAAGAGCAAGTTTGTATTCGTATGAATGTAGAGGGAAGAATATGAGTTGTCATCTCATTGTCTAACTCTTTTTTGTAGATCACTCTATTCGTTTGCTCATTTTAGGATGTTTAGAATCTCGTGAGCGTTTAGATATGGACGAAGAGACATGCCTTTAGGATCTCATTTCATGCTTTGAGACGTTAGAGACCAGTGTGATGGGTTTATGGTAAGACCTAGGTTTACTTATGGTTTTAAGGCTTTGCGATGACTAATCGGCGTTCATTTTGCCAGCTGCGGTTTTAACATGATTCCGTACGGATTTAAAGTCTGCAATAGGTTCTCGGCTTATACGATATTTCTGGTCGAAATCAAGCATCCCTGATGGTGCTGACCAAAATTTGGATTTCTTTATAGCACTATTACCCTTGTGCCGAGTGTACGAGAGCTATCTATGTGAGATAACTTAAGTTTGTTTAGGACTGTTGCGAGTTTGTTGTTGATAAGCAACAAACTTAGGTGGTAGATGTTACCGAATCTTAGGCCGTTGCGAAGGATACATATCTTAAGAAGTTTTGTATGTTTTATTGTCGTGGATGGACTGTTGGGTCATCCAAAAAAGTGATTTTATCGAGGACGGTATTTTTGTCGAAAAACTGTTCTTCAGGCGTTTGCGACGTCTCGCAATGTCGAAGATTAGTTTCCAGGAACACTTTGGTTTGTTTTCGGACATTCGCAGCCAAACTTATGTTCCTGTTTGGATGTTAAGTAGTTTTATTTATGCTAGAGCAATTAGGACCGAGGGGTCGCGTATATAGCTTAGTCGATTTTCGACAAATTTACATTATCCTTTGAATGTTTTGGCTTGGAGTGAAAGTTGTATTCAGCCGCATAGCCAAGGACGTAGTTGGTAAAGGTTTAGACCATGAAACTTTCATTCTATCAATAAGGTCGAGTTGGTTTGTATTGCCCTGAAAGGGGATGCTTTAACCTAGCTCGGCATCATAGTCAAGCGTGATTGGAGAAGGGCCAAGTAGCGTATGTCGAGATTGATATGCCAAGTATTTTCTTGGTAGTAGAAATTTTTTTTCCGTTTTAGGTTTGATTTATACGATGGCAGTTTCGTATAATCTATCCTTTTATCGTATGGAAGTTGTTTCTTTTTTCTCCGAGGGAGAAAAAGCCTAAGAAGCTCGATGCAGAGCCTGTGCGGAGTCAGTTGTGAGGTGATTTCATGCTCGGATGTAAACGAGGGGAATGAGGGCGGATGCCCGTGAGCCGCAGGGCTAAAGAATGAGATCTTTTAGATTGTGGTGCAAGGAAACAAAGTTTAGATTGGTCGTCCAATGTCTGACCGTATAGCTTGGTTTTTGCTACAAGGAAAGTACTTTTTCGTTAAACATGTTACGTTTACTTTCGAAAGTTATTTCGTATGACATGATCCTGACTATACGAAGAATTTTTCGCATATGTAACGGGCGATGAATTTAGTAAATCGACACGACGCATGGAGATAACAATGTTTCCGCATATTTTTGAGAAACCTTTCCGCTTTGTTATTGTTTCTTTGGTGATAGTTTCTTATAGTCACTCACAGCGTTTTACCAAAGGTTATTTCACCGAGAGAAATTCGCAAAACGTTTTAGCGGGTTTCTTGAGCGGAACGAATCACCTGACCAGCAATAGGATCAGTCGGCGAGCAGGGAGGACGTATTCCCTATTGCTACTTCTTGTGTTCTTGATTTTTCTTTGTCGCAAATGTTCTTAATATTATTCTGTTACTGACTTGGTTCGACGGAAAATGAGAGCAATGATTTGATGCCTAAATATTTCTCGTATAATTTTTTGATTTTAATACAAAACTTTTTTAATCGAGTTGGAAAAGATCTTTATAGCTTCAGAAAATCACCGAGTTTCACTCTGAAGTTTGGCAGAGGCTTTCTAAACGCAGATTGCGATTAAAGATGCTGTATAGTCCACAAGATTATTTTTCAAATGGTTTGGATCAGTTCCTAGCGTTTAATCAAATAGATTATCCTTTGCTTTTGGGATGATTTTGACGAGGCATCGCATTGTCCGAATATTTTTCCGCCTATTTTTGCGAGAGTTTGCTTTATGGAAAGCGTTTTCTTGATGCGAGGAAAAATGTTTTTTGAAATATGGGAGTATACGAGTATAGTATACGCACCTACCCCCTCATTTCTTTTTTTTTTTTGGTTTAAAACAAAAGAAAAGTAGATGAATTTCTTTCGAAGGATTGGGGTGACCGACAATCTGGGTCGATTAAAGACAATGGTGGACTAATGATGACTTGGAGTATGTCAGCTTTACAAACATTTCTAGGAACGAGTCGGTTTTAGACGACGTCTGTGTCTCTGGTTCCTTCTTTCTTTATAAAATGAGATGAATACGCTCGAATGTGTGGAGATCGTTTCTCTGTTGTACGAGAGATTGGATCGGTTTGCGAGTTCCGCCTTAGTTTCATCGATGATTTGGGATTGCCTCTTCTTCGTTCTTCGTCGTTTGACTTACTTTCGTATGAATCGGTTTTATACGAAATATCAACGAGAATATCAGAGTGAGGGAGTTATTTCAACATCGGATTTTATGTTCTTATTTCTTCGTACTATTGGTTTTACTTAACTGACTACGTGTGCTTTGTATATTGTTGAAAAATCCATCTCACGTTTATGTTTAGACGTTTCCGACTTAACGTGGCAAAATTTTGTAAAACCGGATTGTGTTTAGAGAGTTCAAATCTCTCGTATGGTTTAGGAAACTTTGGTGTTGTGTCAACCATTACCGTTTTAGACGATCGATTCGAACTTATAAGAGAAAGCAAGTCTTTGCATTTTTTATCGTAAAGTTTCAACAGTTACTCTGATTGGGACGAAACAAAAAGTGTTTCGATCGAGATAGAAATGTTTCGATCTGTCGAGCTTGTCCAACTCGCCCACTGGCGAGTCGGTGAGTCCAGTCCCGATTCGTCGAGCTGATTTGTTTTTGTCGTAAAATCTCAATGGAAACTCCGATTGAGACAAAATGAAAAGCAGTGCTAATATCGTTTGGAGTACGATCAGGCTTGGCCAACTCGCCATGGTGGCGAGTTGGATGGTGAAGACCCTCGGGAAAAAGTCAGGGCCTCGAGGGCAAAGAGAAAGGCCGACCAGCTCGCCAAACATTGCATCAAGAACCTTATCTTGTAAGTAGCTGAAACATCCCAAAGACAGATCTTATGAACCACTAAGAAGATAACCTTCCTTGAAAAGAATCCAAGAAAATTAATAGCTTTCCTTATGATAGAGCCACATATCATGATCACAATAACTTGTTTGGGGCTTTGAAATGTGTTTTTTTGTAATCAGTTTCATAAACACGATTTGAGTAAGTAAACATGATTAATTATAATTAACCAAAATTGTGGACAATTGACGAATCATTTAGTTTATGGGGATGATTGATGAGGTATAAAGTTCGGGTGGACTGGTTGTTGGTGTGAAAATTTTAGGGGGCTAATTGATGTCAACCTGTTAATGTATATGCAAACCTTCATGACAAACAATAATCCGACCACCGGAACTAGGACGTTGTGGTAACCGAAATTCGCACAGTCAATGAGTTATCTAGTTCTAATGCAGAAAATATGAAAAAATGATAAAACGAATTTATAAAGAAAGTAGATCTTATTTTACATCCGCATAAGAGCGTTGCGATTATTACAAGAGATTACAAAAGCTTTGGCCGCAAGAGCTGTCAGCGAGTTATCTAGTTCTAGCAACGAAAAACCTTAAACCGAGTTGAATCGCAGCTCGATAAAAAAAAGAAGAAAAAGATACGAAGAAGGGTTTTTATTGATTTCGGACTGAACCTTATGAAAGGCTGCCTACGTACCGCTTTGGAGGATCAAGCCAAACGTAGTTCAAGTGATGGAGCTGGACAAGAGATCGAACTACCTGGGCGAGTTTGTCTAGTAATTGAGGGCCAGTCATAGAAACCGAATCTGTCGAGAATAAAGCCTAAGTTTCTAAGTGCAGAGAATTCTAAGTCTAGAAAGGTTGTAAAAGTTATCCTTTGCTTCTTGGGTCAAAATCTTCCTTATATACTCCTCTTCTAGGCTGTTTGGTCATTACTTTTCCACCCCGATTCATACTTATCTCTTCCTCGTAAATCTTCCATTTTTGTCGATCTTTATCCTTGGAAAACTTCTATTTATCTCCAAACTTGACATTTATCCTTTCCTGCAAATAAGAGATAAACTGTCATCATATCCTTGGGCTGGATTTCATCTAAATTCGAAAGTGGGATTTTATCGCGTCTGAGGACCCTTTGGACCGTCTTACGAGTTTAGCCATTTTTACGATTTTTATAGAAATCGTTCTGCGTTGGCGTTTTTATAAGCTAGCCTGAGCTAATTGTATAGTTGAGGAAATCTTTGGTGTTTCGTTTAACCACTGCCGTTTATATGATTAACTCGAACTTTTTCGGAAAAAGGTCTTAACGGTTTTTATCCTAAAGTTCCATCGGTAACTCGGGTCGAGATGAAACGAAAAGTGTTCCGATCGTGGTTCGGAGTGTGGGAACCGAAATTCACCTACTGTTAAGATTACGTAAATAAGGGAATTTAGAGTAAACCCTAATTTCCCACAGGACCCGACTATCTGCCGAACCGCACACAAGTAACCAAGAACGCGATTAATATGAGTAAGTAAAAAGAGATGTAAAGAAAAACGAGACTGAGAGCAAAAGGATTCTTATTCCGAATTTGTGTAAGAACGGTATGATATCACTCAAATATTCAACCCTAAGGAGTGAATTACTCTCTCAAATAAGAGGTTCAGTTGTAGTACTTAGGGATCGAATCCACAGGGAACTGAGGAACATAAAAGATGTAATCCTAAGTGATTATGCTAGGTTGATTCGGTTTAAAATAGTAAATTGCAGTTTGTGAGCAATGATGAGTTGCTCAAGATAATATGTTTTGGGTTGAAACAATAAAAGAAAGTAGTTAGATTCAAGGTTGCTATTCAGATAATCAGGATTATAATGCTACAGATGTTTTAGTAAGTTGTTTGCAAGATATATAAGAACTTCGATTCTTAGACAGATCTAAAAGAAGTCGCTAAACAGACTCATCCATAGATCTTATTGCCGGAAATATCGACCGATGTTTTGCCAGCGATATCGGACGATATGGGTTGCCGTCAATCGATAACTCTATAGGAGTATCGATGGATATAGCATAAGATCGAATCAAAACTGTGTTCACCAAGATCATAGACCGGCTCTCGCACATCCCTAGAGGATCTAAGCTTATGCCAAATGATTTCAGGATAATGATTAACAAGTTAAATCACTCCATGATCATACTCTATTTAGCTACTCTAGAGTGAGCATTAGGGTTCATTTGGATAATGAATATCACAACTCAGCATTTAATAGTTGGGGCTAATCCCTCATAACTATTTGAACCCTAAATCGAACAAAGGAATCTACTCAGACATGGCAAAGTGATTCATAGCAGCAAGGTAATAATAGAAATTCATAAGATTAGAAGATTGAACTTTTGGTTCTTTGGAACAACAAATCTCTTTGTGTGTTTCTTCTAAATCTAGGATTCTATAACCTTTGAGAATTAATATGAAAAGAACACTTTATTGCTAAGTATAAAATGTATCAAAAGCAAACAAAGCACAAGAAAACTAAAAACATTAAAAGCATGCTTTACCAAAACACAAAGGCATAACTACAAATATGAGTTCCATTAGGTTAAAAACTCGTCAGGGGTAATCTTGTAATATTGGGAAAACTTGGGCTTCAAGTTGGCCAAGTCAGACTTGTTCTCCAAGCTTGATATCGATCGATGGTACATGGTGTACATCGATCGATGGAGTATCTTGACTTCATCTTCTATGAAAGCGTCATCGATCGATTACACAGGGTGTGTGTTTATCCTTGTTGTCTGATCTTCATAATCATATCGGAAAACTCTCCTTTAAGCTTCATAAGGGCACCTAAATCATCACTTTACTCCAAAAAGCTCCTGAACCTGAAAACATACCTAATAGACTCCAAAACATATATATAACTTATAAAAACATATCAATACCATGGCTAAAAGTGGGTCAAAATCATGGAATATCAACTCCCCCAGACTTAATCTTTTGCTTGTCCTCAAGCAAACCATTAGTTAGTCTTTTGGAAGAAGTTTAAAAACAGTAGGGACACAATAAAATCTTAACTTTAAAATCATCACCTCTACTTTGTTGCAAGCCACATCTCATATTACTAACTACAGAATTACATTATACCATATCCTAGCTTAGCAACCAAATTCATCTTGCCAATCAACTTAAACAATCCTGTCTGTCTATCCCCTCTACTGATTTCATTTATGCAAAAAATAAAGGTGTAGGCTTTACCTTGGGAGTATCGATCAAAGAACACTTAGATTCAACTCAAACAAGTTTCAGGCATTCTCATTCTGGTTCCTTTTCTCCCTTTATCTCCCTTTTCTGAATCCCATACTTTTTTTCTTTTATATCAATCCCAATGAACAACTAATGTTCATCTTATTGATCTTTCTACTTTTTGTAGCCTTTTTTGACAAGGTGTAGGCGAATAGTGGGGTAATAGGTAAGTTACCTCTCCCTCGCTTCCACAATGTGTGATCATTCCTTTGAATTAGAATAGTGGGGTCATGGGTAATGTACCTCTCCCTCTGCCTCTCAGGAAATCATCTCAATATTTTATCTTTCTCTTAATGGGATGCCAAAGGAAGGAGAGAAAGAAACCAAAATTTTGAGACTTTTACCTTCCAGAATTGCATGAGGATTCTGATCCCTTGTATACCAAGCCCCTAGACAAGCAATAGATGTCAGGTTAGGTTGGAAATCAGCTTTGGTTGTTCCAAACAATCATGAAAAGTGTTGTCATAGGATGATCGGTGATCCACTTTAGCATCTATAGTACTTTCTGCAATCAACAATTCTAAGAATGGTGCTAAAGAGTAGTAAGATAAAAAGCAAAAAAAAATTTTGAAATCTTTTTGTCCCTTTCTTGACTCAATAAAAACGATTTTTGAAAACTTTTTAAAGAGATCAAAAAGGTAAAGTAGCATCAGTAATTCAACTCCCCAAGACTTAAATCATACACTGTCCTTAGTGTATAACTAGTCGGAGTTAGAGCATAAGAAATAATAAATGTATAACTGATATCGAAATTGTGAACGATATACCTGACCGATGTTTGTATCGATCGATGGTGAGTCACTTCCATCGATCGTCATGGATAGGGTTATGTCGGGCGATGTAGACAGGGTCTCATCGGTCGATATGTAATGATCGTGTAGCTATGTTCCTAAAAACAAATAAAAATGAAAGTAATAAGTAAAAATAAAATAAAACTAAATAAGTAAATACCTAACAGTGGGTTGTCTCCCACTCAGCGCTTAGTTAAAGTCATTTAGCTTGACTATGGAGGTATGGTGGCTAGTGAGGTGGGTTGCATGTACTTGTTGGGAAACAAGTATCCTCCTTGTCTTGTGATTCTTCAAACCATGAAGTTAAAAAGCTTCTTGTGGCTTTCTCGCTTCTGCTCATACTAGCTTGCAAACCATGGACCTCATAGTGGATTTTCTGTAGCCATTCCTCAATGCTTGCTAAGCTGCAATCATGTTGTTCAATGTTGCTGGAGGTGTGCTCTAGATTAGTACTCATCTGCATTGGGTCGAGGTTTTGTGTGTTTTGCTAAGGGGAAAGGATGGTATCAACCGATCTCGGTGTATGTCTATCAGTCGATTTGGATGGATGTACATCGGTCGATGGGTTCAGAGGCTCGTCGATCGATGCGGATTGTGCAGGTTGGCTCACGAGCTGGTTCTTGATGTTTTCGATCTCCATCTAAATGTCCGCTGTTGTGCATTTCAATCCCTGAACATCACTCTGTACCCCGAACCAAAATTTTTGGAGTAATCTATACGTGTCTTCTGCACATGCTTCAATAGATCGGTAGATCTCCGTTGTGATTTCCTCAAGTTCTCCTCTGGTACAGAAATCTGGTGCGCGAGTATCGATCGATGTGCTGGGTATATCATCGATCGATAGCTTCTGTAAGTGACTCTCGATAAGTTGGTCGAAGGTCGTGTCGATCGATGATGATGGTGCTGCATCGGTCGATGGCCGTCTCTGAGATTCAAGTTCTTTTCGAAGTGCATTTACCTCTTCTTGCAGGGCTTTTCTCTCTTTGCGAGCGAAGTCATTGCCAGACAGATTCCATTGTAGTTCTCCTTGAAGTGATTCTATGGCTTTCTCATGTTCCGACCTTAATGCTGCCATCTCCCAATTATGTTCACCGGTTCTTCCATTAAGCATGTATGTGACTTCTGCTTGTGTGTAGAGCTTACAAACTGGAACTCCTTTTTGTAAAATGTTCAGCATGCTCTGGTAAACAGAAACAAGAGCGCTCAAACAGTGTAGCTCTATTCAGCAGCTTCTCAATATCTTCTTTGGAAACATGGATGGTATCTCCAGCTACGCTTCTTGCATTACCATGTTCATCTCTGTAGATACCATATTCGTCCTTCTTTTCCCAGAAGAAACGACGAATCCCATTTTTAAAAGATCTCTTCCCAAACTAGCGATGGATATCGATCGATGCACGTCACCATGTATCGGTCGATGCTCGTTGAAATTCTGGATGTGCTGAGTTGAGATGAAGGTTTTCGGCACAATATTGCTCATTGTTGGGGTCAAAATCGGTACGACGGAATCAATAGCCAAAATTCCCCGCAAACGCGTAAACGCAACAGTTTTATGAATCTCGAGAATCATTTTATAAAACTCGAGAGATCGTTTTATAAAACTCGAGAGATCGTTTTATAAGAACTCGAAGATCGTTTTATAAAACTCGAGAGATCGTTTTATAAAACTCGAGAGATCGTTTTATAAAAACTCGAAGATC
>CAKOAT010303932.1:3085-22790 GCA_932364175.1 Eruca vesicaria subsp. sativa
CATGTGGTGGTATTTATAGAGATTTGAGAATTTACTAGGAAATTGCTAGGAAAAATAGGTACAAAATTTAAATTGGATATTTACTATCTAGTTCCTCTTAATTTCGTAGTAAGAAAACCAGTTCCTCCTAAGTTCCTAGTAAGGCTTTACTAGGACTTTACGAGGAAATGTTTTACTAGGGCTTTACGAGGAAAGTGACATTTTCCTCGTAAGGGCCACGTAAGCTTACTACGACCTTACGAGGAAACGTATTTCTCGTAATTGTACGAGGAACTTACGAGGAAAGCTGGTTTCCTCGTAAACTGGAACTAAACTCGTAGTAATTTTACGAGGAATAATTTTCCTAGTAAAGTTTCCTAGTAAATGCTTAGTTTTCTTGTAGTGAGTTATTCGTTAAGGAGGTTGTCAGACTGCATGGGTTTCCTATCTCTATAATCTCGGACAGGGATATAGTTTTCTTGAGCAGTTTTTGGAGGGAGTGTTTCCGTTTGGTAGGGACAAAGCTGAAGTTTTCCACTTCCATTGCTTACCATCCACAAACAGATGGTCAAACAGAGGTATTTGGAATCAATATTTGGCATGGCAGAGTATTGGTACAATTCATCCTTTCACACATCACTGAAAGCATCTCCGTTTGAACTGGTTTATGGCAGGAAACCACCGTCACTTGCTTTTTGAGGAAGGGTCCACGTATAATTTTGAGTTGGAGAGTATGTTAAGAGAAAGGGATGCTATGCTGGTCGATATCAAGTTGCATCTAGTCAAAGCGCGGGACTTTATGAAGAGCAATGCAGATAAACATCGTTGGGAATTGAGGTTTGAGGTTGGGGCTGAGGTGTTTCTCAAGTTGCGTCCTTACCGTCAAACAATTTTATCTAAGAGAATTGTCAAAAACTTGCGGCAAAATTCTATGGACCATTTAAAGTGCTGGAGAGGGTTGGTGAAGTTGCTTATAAATTGGAGCTTTCGGAGTCTTGTAAGCTGCACCTTGTTTTTCACGTCTCACAGCTCAAACCTGTACTTGGTACTGGACATTCATTAGTGCCACTGCCAGAATCACTGTCTAAGAGATATGAATTGGTCCTTTATCCTGAAGAGTTGATGGCATATCGTTATGATGAGAATGGGTTGATGGAAGTGTTGGTTCGCTGGAAGGGCAGTCGTGAATCTATGTTGACTAACAAGGAGACAGTTGCCCCCACAATAATGTCAAAATAAACTTATTTGTATAAGAAATAACAAAGTTTTTACAGCATAGTTGGTTACATTTATTAGTTTGCCCCTTCTAAACCATGGTTCAAATCTTCTCCTACACCATTTATTTTCTTTTTGTTTATTTTATGCCCCCACAAATAATAAATCTTAAATTCACCACTATGGAAGGGCCTTCCTGATAATGAGCATACATGGATGAAGATAATAGAGTTGGAGCAGTGTTTTCCAAGTGTTGAGCTTAAGGACAAGCTCAATTTCGGGGAGGGGGGTATTGATAGACCTCGTCGTTGTTATGTGAGGAAGAGACGCAGGGATGAAACTGGTTCAAAAAGAGAAGTGACTTCGGAGATGAGAAGATGACAAGAATAAGAAAGGCCGTTGGAGTCAACGGATTACACTTTTACTATAAATAAAGATTTTAATTCTTTAAAAGTCTTTTATGCAATTTGTAAGAAATTGTATCTATTCCTAGTAGAGAGAATCTACAGGAATTGGCTCTAAACCGTGATTTACGGTTAGAGACTGTAAACGGTTTGGTGAGTTCAAATATATAGACGTTGTTCTTATCACGATCCAATGATCTGCATAACGCACACATCATCTGATCATAAAATCTATGTTATGATTAGAGCCAATACAACATATGAAATAAGATACATTTAGTCACAACCAAGAAGAACATTTCTTATTTAAGCTTCACAAACGTACCCAATAACAAATCAACTCTTTAATCTGAATATTAGGAAAGTTTTGGTTTTAACAAACTGGTGCAAAGACACTAATAACTTTAGAGCTATCGAGTTGCACTAATCAAAGGTAAAACAAACAAAGCACCCCATAAGGAGAAAAGTTGAAGACCTTTGAGATAACATGAGTACCCGGTAACTAATAACTAATACAAAAGACACTGATAACTATCCAAACTCATAGAATTAGTTTTTTAAAGCTACATAAAAGCACATCCCACATGATGTAAGAGTTTTTCTACTGAAAAGTTGGAAATTTGAGAGAGTGGAGATATTAAATTACCCATAGACGGTCAGAGAGTATAGAAAGAGCGATCAGATAACCAAAATTCACCGGTTATGATTAGCGATACAGAGATGAAGCAAGAAACCAAAATCCTTTCCTGGCAAAAATGGCTAATTTCGATTCGTTTATAATGATTACAGACAAACCTCATGAGCTTGTCTTTGCTCTTTTCCATACAATAACAACACCGTAGAAATCAGACGAGGCCAACAAGTTCTCTCCATGATTCCACGCAACACACATTACTGGAAACCTGTGACCCTGCATCATCCCCATTTCTCACAACTCGTGAGTCCACTTCTTATATAACTTTCAATTCATATAGAAAAAAAATTCGATATTAACAAAAGAATTTCTCACCTGTAGCTTGTTTACACATGTATGTTTCGGTTTGGTAAGATCGTAGAAGTAAACATTCGAGTCTTCGCTCCCAGCCACTAAAGTTTCAAACAACAGGATATGCAGATGAGTCGCACTTTTCAAGAGACCTATGCATCCTCCATGAGTTAAACTATAGAAAAGTGAAAGGTTGGAAGTCAGACCTATGTACTCTCCTTTCTCTAGGGATAATAGCGGGCAAAACGATGCTTGGATTCTGTGTATTCTCGGGGCTAATTTGAGGGAGCAACGCAATGTAAGGTAGCCTTTTATCTGAAGCGCAACACTGAAACACCAACGCACAGCAGAACAATCTAATTATTACAAGGGTCTATACGGTAAACATGTGAGCAAATCAGGAAAGAGAGAAAAAAAGTTGTGCTGCTGACCTGAAGAAACACAAGTTTCCGTCCTGAGTACATGTGAGAAGTACAGGACCTGATGCCAGGAGGGAGAAGCTTCGATACTTCACAGTTGTGACCGGGGATTTGTGATTAGTACGATGGCGATGAGACCGGGATAATGAACCTGTATGGGAATCCATGCTCACTGAATATACAGTTCCCTGCAGTTTTTATTCACTACCTTGTAAAAACGACGTTCAAATGACATGGATCATTTAATATATTTAATTATCCAAGTCCTCATCACCCCCCCCCCCCCTTATAGCAGACCAGACAATGCAAAAAGTTTAATTCGAAATGAATACAGAGTGAACTTACCTGACCATCCCCACAGAAAATGATTTGGCCAGTATGGTCATGGTCCATAGCTGTCACCTCACCGTCGAACGACAGTGTTTTGATAATTCTCCCAGTGCTGAAATTGAACACCTAGTTTCTCAAGGAGAGAGGTGTTAGTTCTCAAACAAGTCAACAACTGGAGAACACAAAAGTTAATATACTTGGCTACAAGGTAGGGTGGTGTTACCGTGACTTCTTTGTTTGCATTGCCAGCAGAAAGGAAATTGTTATTAACCTGTTAAAAATCATAAAAATGGAATATGTTCAATAGAGAAGCAAGAGAAACCATAAAGTTCCTAACTCAATATCTTATACATGAGGAAGAACGGCAAACGTACAGGGTGAAAACGTATACAAAACTGTGCAGAGACTCCATATATAACTCTAATACAAACACCTCTTGACAACTCCCAAACTCGTATTGTCTTATCAAGTGATGAAGACGCAATGTATTGATTGTTTGACGAGAAGTCAAAATCTGCAAGTATTACAGAAAAATAATAAAGTAAGATGCTCGAACTAAAATTAGACATGGGAACTAAAATGAATGTCATACACACATCTTATGCTCTATCCATCACAGATCATTTCTTATACAATTTCCAACTAAAAGCATATCCAAAATAAAAACAAGCCATGAATTCAAAGTAGCAGTAACCTGTGACATCTTTTGAGTGGCCTGTCAACTGCTTGAGGACAGAAGGCTCTTCCGAGAGACTACAAACAGTTAAGGAACCATCTGATGCTCCATATGCAAGTAGATCAGAACTCATATGGCCAAACTTCAGAACAGTAACTGCAAAAGAGATACACTAGACTCATATTTCCACTAGGAAGCGAGTAGATTAAATCCAACAAAAAAAAAGATGTAAGAAATACCAGAAGATTTGCACTGATCGAAGATCGAATGCATTCCAACAAAAGAATAAGCATGTTCAAAACCACCACCACGACGAATGGAATGATCACCATCACTCAAACATGAGCTAAAACTCAATCTTCGGCTAGAAACTTGTTTCGCACTCCGTAGATCCTATAAATAAACACATGATAAGTTATTCCAAGAAACTGAAACTGCATTTCGCTAACAATGGAGCAAATTCTACTTACCCTACTAGAACCGAAGCTCTCGGCTTCAAATTGATGGGAGAGTGGACCTGGTGAAGGTAACCAGCGACCACTGATGGCATTGACCAGTAAATTAACCAATTTTTATTGTGCAGAAAACAAAAACAACAGGTCAAGTAGTACAACCTCACCTGTTCCCTGGACTACTTAAGAGGCTTGGCGTTCTCAGATTCTCCCATTTTCTAGGTCTGCTGATGAAATTACGGTAAGCAACATATCCTTTACCATTGCATCTCCAATCCTTCAACGAAACACACAAAACAACGATCAGAAATAAGCTCAATGGTTAGAGAGAGAGAGAGAGAGAGATTAAAGAGCTCACATAACGACGAGAGATAGCGCCGGATTCAGATTTCCGGTGGAGAAGAATTCGGCGGATTCCGATGTACTGTGGATCTGATTCGGCTGTTGCCGGCTGCATCATACAGCTCAAAAACTCGAGATCCTTTGATTGCTTCGGCTTCTCTTCATCTTTGTAGCTGATGGTATCACCGATCTCTACCTCTGTTCCTTGTTTCGCAAGGATCGTCTCCTTGTCCATTCGAAGAATGACGAAGATTTACAATCAGAAACGAAATTAACTGAATCATTGCTCGGAACTAGACGTATCATTAATTAATTGTTATTACATATACAACCCTCTTCTTTGTTCTAGTTCGTTGTAATCTCTCACGTTTTCGTTGTGAAAATGAGTTTATAATTCCCTAAGTATTTGCACTTAACACTTTAAATACCCAACTATTGTTTGTGCACATTTAATCCTCAAATAAATGTCGAATGTGCAAAATTGGACATTATAAAGTTAACTGTTAAATTTGTCAGAATTGTTAGTTACGAACAGAGTTTTCACGTCCGACCCAGATCTACGGCCTGACCGCTAAACTCGGTGACCAGACAAGTAAATCCGGTTTGGATTTTAAGAAATATCCACTAATTAAAAATCCGATAAAACCCGCTAAAAACCCTTAAACCCGGTGACCTGGCTGTAGGAGGTGGGCTGTACCTACCCCTTAGAACCCACAAAAAATCATACTCGGCCCAATAAGGGACGAACCGCCAACATTGACGGGTAATTGGTTGACACCCGAGTGGTGTCCGTACGAATAAGAAGCTCATCTTGCCGAGCCGAGAAAAAGCCCAACACCAGGGGCCCATTAATCGGCACCAACTTAGGTCAAGACCGACAGAGAGGTCAAGCTATAAAAGGCGAGGAGGAGAGCACGAAGAGGGGATCCCAAAAAATAGACTCACTAGGCGGCGACTTAGATTAGGGTTTTATGACCTTGCTTATTTCGTTGTCACAGTCTAGCCCGTACATTATCTCCGGCCGAGCTCTCCGAGCGCCGGGGACTCTCTTTGTATTCACTCCCGTTTATAAATAAAACCTCTCTCTTTGCTCATTATTACTTACACATTTGTAATAACCCACCGACGAGTCCAGTCACTCACCTCACTGATACACGACCGAACTCGGTTCAAACAGTTGGCACCCACCGTGGGGCAGATCAAAGTAGTGTGACGTAACTATGAACGAAGAAACTCCTTCTGACTTACAACCGGAAGAAACTCCACCGGTTCCGAACGCTGATACCCTAATGGATTCCGTCCTGGCTCGCCTCACTCACCAAGAAGAAGTCCAGAAGACGACAAACGAGCATCTAGCAGCTATCGCTGCCGCGCTCGCAAACCCAGACGGAAACCTTTCCACAGCCCGACGATTTGTTTTTAACACAAATCCGACTCCTACTCCGGCTAACCAACCCATCCTGCCAATCGAAACCCCGGTCGACGCTACACAGCCGGCAAATAGCCTAGATCTACAAACCGTTCGAGAAATCGCCGAGCTGAAGCTCGCACTTCAATAAATCCATTCCAAAATCCATCACATCACGAGTGCCGCTCCTCAGATAGATAAGGTCCTCGCTACCGCTCTCCACACACCTTTCACTCGCCGCATCACTGATGTTCGGCTGCGCATTACGGAGAAAATCCGACTGCCTACTTTTGGCGGCAGCGACGACCCGACGGAACATATGACGGCGTTCAACATCGCTATGGGTCGAGCCAATTTCACCGACGCCGAAAGAGACGCCGGTTTTTGCCAACGCTTCGTCGAGAGCCTCGAGGGAGCCGCGTTGAATTGGTTCTCCCGCCTGCCAGAAAAACTCCATCGACACTTTCCGCGACCTATCTACGGCCTTCCTAAAACATTACATCATGTTTACCAAGCAAAAAGCTACGGCCTCCGACTTATGGAAGCTGTCTCAATTGCATGGTCAAACCCTACGGGACTTCATGGAAAAATTCAAGGAGGTCGTTTCCAAGGTAGACGTCACCGACAACATCGCTGTGGATGCTCTGAAAAATACGCTTTACATCAACTCCAAGTTCCGGGAGGACCTCTATCGCAACCCAACAACATCGCTCCAAGACGCCATCGAGCGCTCAAACAACTTCATCCGAATGGAAGAAGATACCAAGGTGATGATAAGAAAGCATCATGCAAATAAACCAACGCCGAACAAGACTGCCGACTCGAAACAGGAGCCGAGACAACACTCGGCAGACGAGAAGCAACCGAAAAAGAAGAGCTTCGTTTACATGGTAGATGAAGATGCCATCTCCGACTCAATAGTCGTAGTTCGCGCCAAAGGGTGGAATCACTACCAACGAAAGGAAGACGAGGAACTAAGCGAACCAGCACCCCATAAACCTGACGCCGACGAGCGCGAACCGTACTGCTCATACCATAAGTCCAAAGCACATGAATCTAAGGACTGCAAGCAGCTAAAGGAGATATTATTTGCAAAATACTCTCGTGGCGAAATCCCAACCGACCCACCGAAACCGCGTCCGAAAGGGAATAACAGCTGGAGCAAAAACAAGGATAAAAGGGGTCAAAAATCATCCGGCAAACCGAAGGAAGAAGAACCCCAGCCCAAGGGGGAAAAGCCCGAACCTCATGATTGCGACGAACAGCCAGCCGAGGAGGAACAACCAAAGAACAGGAAGAGGATACATGTCATACTTACCGGTCCCGAATCCTCATCCGACGAAGAAATTGAATCTCGAGACCTACGTTCACTCCTCACCGCGCGACAATTAACTCGCGAGCCGAGCTCCTCCCCGACCTCCGAGATTCCCTCAACCGATCCAAAACTCGCCGAGTCACGTCCAACGCAGACGTCACTGACCTGCGGGATAAGCTGAACTCAACTAAAAGAGACCTCTGAGAAACGCTCAATCAATCGAAGCGACTCGATTTGCGCCAACACTTGGATCAGATCAGATCTCTCACCAAACCGGATCCACACTCGGGAGCACCAGGCAGACTAAACTTCATCATGGGAGGTTCACCACCCTGTGAGGACTCGGTACGCTCCGTCAAAATAGACCAAAGGCATGCGAAGTCCTCCAGAGGCTGGAACTCCCTACCTGCAGACGACCCTCCTATCACGTTTTCGGTCGAAGACGCCATCGGTGTCCACATGCCTCACAATGACCCGCTATTAATCGAAGTGGGCATCGCCGACTGCGAGGTGACTAAGGAGGAGTTGCCCAGACTGTCAAAATTTCTATCATTGGAACAAATGCTCTATATCACGTGATACTCGGAACGCCCTGGTTACACTCGATGAAGGCGATTTCATCTACCTACCACCAATGCGCCAAATTCCCAGGCACAGACGGCCGCATCCGAACGCTTCGCGGCGATCAAGAAGCAGCTCGCGCGTTGCTCGTAGCAAGCATCAAGCAAGCAACCCCCCGGGTGAACTCGATCGCCAAACCGATCCATAAAATCTACCCCCAAAATTAGGAAATCCTCGAAGTCCAACTCGACGAAAACGACCCGAGTAAAGTAGTCCGGGTCGGCGCTTATCTGCCTGACGAAATGAAGCGCGATATCGTCGAGTTTCTACAGGCCAATCAATCGACCTTTGCCTGGGAAACGTCTGACATGAAAGGAATCGACCCTTCCATCACCTCGCATCAACTGAACGTCGACCCGACTTTCAAACCCATCAGACAGAAGAGGCGAAAACTCGGACCGGAGCGTTCCAAGGCGGTTGATATACCATGATTTTGACCCGTTTTGGTCATTATTTCTATATGTTTCTATTATAATTATCTATGTTTTGGAGTCTATTAGGTATGTTTTCAGGTTCAGAAGCATTTTGTCGTAAAGTGATGATTTAGGTGCCTTATGGAGCTTAAAGTAGAGTTTTACAAGTTGACTATGAAGATCCGACATTGAGAGACACATATCGATCGATACACACCTTGTGTAATCGATCGCTGACGATTCCGTAGAAGTTGAAGTCGAGATACTCCATCGATCGATGTACGCAATGTACCATCGATCGATACAGAGCGTGATGAGCAAGATTTACTTGGCCGACTTGAAGCCCAAGTTCTCACCAAATTACAAGATTGCCCCTGACGAGTTTTTAACCTAATTGTACTCCATATTTATAGTTATGCCTATGAGCCCTAGAAAGAGACTATGAGATCTATTAAGAAAGTTTTGTATTCTATTTTTACCTAAGAAATAAAAGTATTTTCTTTTCATCTTATTCTTTTGCTATGAATCTCTTGGCTATGTCTGAGTAGATTCATCTGTTAGATTTGGGGTTCAAATAGTTATGAGGGATTAGCCCCAACTATGGATTGTTGAGTTGTTATATTATTATCCAAATGAACCCTAATGCTTACTCTAGATTTGTTACCTAGAGTTATGATTATGGAGTGACTAATCTAATAGTCATTTTCCTGAAATCATTTGGCTAAACCCAGAATCTATTAAGGCTCGATGCGACAGCCGGTCTGATAGAAATTCTCGGGTGAACACAGTTTCAATCCGGTCTGATACTCCTCTAGAGTCATCGATCGACGGCAACATATATCGATCGACACTGCGATAGCAATATCGATCGATACTGTCGGAAATCAGATCAATGGACGAGTCTAATAGCGACAACTATAGATTTGTCCAAGGGTTGGAGTTCTCATATATTTGCAAGCAATTCGTTAAGACATCCATAGATTTATAATCCTGATTTTCTGAATAGTAACCTTGAATCTAACTACTTCTTTTCATTCTTTTCAAACCCAAAACCTATTTTCCTTAGCAACTTACCATTGCTACCTATTTTTATTTATTTTTTTAAAACCTTTTCAACCTAGCTTAATCACTTAGGATTATATCTTTTGTGACTCTAGTTCCTTGTGGATTCGATCCCTAAGTACTACGATTGAACCTCTTATTTGAGAGAGTAAATCATTCCTTAGGGTTAAACATTTGAGTGACATCAGCGGTGAACGAGGAAGTCCAACGCTTACTCGCGGCCGGCTTGATCACGGAGGTACGATACCCCGCGTGGTTAGCGAATCCAGTCGTTGTCAAGAAAAAGAATGGTAAATGGCGGGTCTGCGTCGATTTCACCGACCTCAACAAGGCCTGCCCAAAGGACAGCTTCCCGCTCCCTCATATCGATCGTCTAGTTGAATCGACCGCCGGTAACGAACTGCTGACTTTCATGGACGCGTTCTCGGGTTACAATCAGATATCCATGCATCCGGACGACCGAGAAAAAACCGCATTCATCACGGACAGAGGGACCTACTGCTACAAGGTCATGCCTTTCGGACTCAAAAACGCCGGAGCAACATACCAGCGCCTCGTCAACAAGATGTTCGCGAACCAACTCGGCCGAACAATGGAAGTCTACATAGCCGACATGCTGGAAAAGTCACTCCACGCTGCGGATCATCCGAAGCACCTTGCGGCATGCTTCAAAACATTGAACGAGTACAACATGAAACTAAACCCGGCCAAATGCACGTTCGGCGTCACTTCCGGCGAATTCCTTGGATACATCGTCACCCAGAGAGGAATCGAAGCTAACCCAAAACAGATCTCAACGATCCTCGATCTCCCGAGCCCGAGAAATAGTCGCGAAGTCCAACGCCTAACAGGTCGCATCGCAGCTCTGAATAGGTTTATCTCCCGGTCCACGGATAAATGCCTTCCTTTCTATGAACTCGTGCGCGGAAATAAGTGCTTTGTCTGGGACGAGAACTGCGAAAAGGCATTCGCACAGCTAAAGCAATATCTAACAACACCCCCAATCTGTCAAAACCCGAGTCCGGAGATATCCTCTCCCTCTACATAGCCGTGCCAACAATGGCGGTCAGTAGAATCCTAATTAAGGACGATCGCGGTGAACAGCGGCTGATTTTCTACACCAGTAAACGCATGACCGATCCCGAGATGCGGTACCCGACACTCGAAAAAATGGCTTTAGCAGTAATCACCTCGGCGCGAAAACTCCGACCATATTTTTAATCCCACACTGTCGAGGTACTGACAAATTATCCTCTGCGAACATTCATGCAGAACACTAACCAATCTGGCCGTTTGTCCAAATGGGAAATCGAGCTAAGCGAGCACGACGTCGTGTTCAAAAGCCGTCTTGCCGCCAAGTCCCAAGTCTTGGCTGATTTTATTATCGAGTTTCCAAAAGACCTTGAAGAAGAACTCACCCAAGAACTAGTGATTCCCCACGGAAATTGGATACTCCATGTGGACGGCTCCGCCACTTACCAAGGTTCGGGGGTCGGCGTGCAACTCCAGTCCCCGATAGGCGAACTGATCAGGCAATCGTTCAGTTTCGGTTTCCCGGCATCAAACAACGAGGCCGAGTACGAATCCCTACTCGCAAGTCTAAGTCTGGCAAAAGCAGTCAATGCGAAGCGCCTTAGCGCTTATTCCGACTCGCAGCTAGTGACAAGCCAGTTTAGCGGTGAATACGATACTCGGAACAAACGTATGAACGCTTATCTCCACCTGGTCAAAACCCTGTCTCAGGAGTTCAAATTTTTTGAACTAACGAAGTTTCCACGGGGAGAAAACATCTGCGAAGACGCTCTCGCCGCTTTGGGAAGCAAAATACGCGAGCAGGTAAAACGCACGATTACGATACATAGAATCGAAGAACCGAGTATTGACCCGACTGTCGGCAACCCGGTAGCGGCTGTACGAACACGTGCATCCGCACGGGCAGCAGAAGATTTTCCCATGGAAGACGCACACAATGACGACTCGGTGCCATTGATCCCCGCGAGCGAAACAGAAGTCACAAGTACCGTTTGGCGAACTGAGCTACTCGACTTCCTTCGGGATGGGATATTACCTGTAGAGAAATGGAAAGCACGACAAATTAAGGCAAGAAGCACAAACTACGTGATCATTGACGACCGCTTACACCGCGTCGCTGCAAATAGAGTCTTACTCAAGTGCATACACGGCGACGAGACGAGGCTCGTCATGGCCGAGACACACGAGGGTGCTGCGGGAAACCATTCCGGCGGTCGAGCCCTCGCGATCAAAATCAAAAACCTCGGATTCTTCTGGCCAACGATGACAGCCGACTGCGTATCCTATGCCCTGCGTTGCGACAAGTGTCAGCGACACGCACCGACTATCCATTCCCCAACCGAGATGCTCCACACCATGTCCGCCCCATACCCGTTCATGCGCTGGGGAATGGACATCATCGGTCCTATGCCGAGTTCCCAGAAACGACGTTTCATCTTGGTCCTGACCGATTACTTCACTAAATGGATCGAAGCCGAGGCCAATACGAAGATTACTGACAAGGAGGTTCAACGATTCGTCTGGAAGAATATCATCTTCCGCCACGGCTTGCCCTACGAAATCGTGACGGATAATGGCTCTCAGTTCATCTCTCAACATTTCCGCTCATTCTGCGACAAATGGCGAATCCGCCTCAACACATCGACTATGCGCAACACGCAGAGTAACGGTCAGGCCGAGTCATCCAATAAAACCATTATCGACGGAATCAAGAAACGACGCCAACTAAAAAACGGTTGCTGGGCAGACGAGTTGGACGGAGTACTATGGTCCCACCGAACGACACCCCACGTTGCAACTAAAGCCACTCCTTTCTCCCTGGCTTACGGAGTCGAGGCAATGGCACCGGCCGAAGTCAACATCGGCAGCCTACGACGCAGTAAGATACCCCAGAACGACGATCTTAACCAGGCGATGTTACTCGACGCCCTTGACGCGATCGCGGAAAAGCGGGACCGGGCCCTCCTCCGCATACAAAACTATCAGCATCAGATTGAGAGTTACTATAACAAGAAAGTCCGCTCCCGATCCCTCGGTTTAGGTGACCTTGTCCTACGTAAAGTTTTCGAGAACACCAAGGAGCCGAATGCCCGCAAACTTGGAGCTAATTGGGAAGGCCCGTACAAGATCGTTCAGGTTATTAAGCCCGGCGTCTACCGACTGGAAACTTCAGCAGGGAAAGAGGTACCGCGAGCTTGGAACTCCATGCACCTCCGTCGTTACCACTCCGCGTGACCACTTTCTCAAGTTTCAAAAAAAAAAAAAAAACCGAGTAGATGCACTGCCCAAGTCATCTCCACTCACTGATACCCGAGTAGATGCGCTCAATAGCCACTTCCACTCACCGAGTAGATGCACTGCCCAAGTCACTTCTACTCGGCCCAACAAACTACGAACGACTTGATCCTCTTCCGAGGTACGTTGGCAGCCCAATTGGGTTCAGCTGTAATCCCTAAACATTACCCCGAGTGAGCGCACCCTCGGTGGCCGCTTCAACTCACCGGGTGAAACCTCTTTCATCCAAAACCCCAGTGATGTTCGCGCCCTCATTAAGATGATTGACGAACTGCGCACGAACATTCACTCCAAAGCGTCAATACATCCTGATCATACGGGCTCGACGTGCTTTATTCGGACGGAAACATTTATTTTCGAACTCGTAATTGTACTTGAGTAAGGGAACGGCCACCCGGATGCTCAGCGGAACAATTTTACGACTTGTCGGACACCTTAAACGTTAATAACCAAAACAAAATCTACTCTCACTTGCACGTGGTCGGATTCGAATCCGAGCGGCCAAAGCAACGTACGTGTGTCCACCGACTGACTTCGATAACTGATTGGTTACTTCGAACGGCCGAACAACAGAATCCTAGCAGTTCGCTCTAAGTAGGACACATGTTTATTTCAACTCAAATTACTTCGAATTAATTTTTGATAACCAGGACTTAGGCTCCATAGCCGAGTGTCCGACGAGTTACTTCAGATATTGTTTGATAATTTGTTTGGAGTTAATTTTAAAAACTACTCAAAATCGACGAACTGCTACCAATAATGAACCAATAAAGGGTAAAATAGAACCAAACAAGTTTTAATACAAATGGCAAACACGGTCAAACCCCACCAACAGGGTCAAGAAAAACAAAAGAAAATAAAGGGGTAACATTCCCCGAGTAAAACAAGGCTGGTCGCGTCACTCCTTGGTCTGCCTATCACCTGCCCCGGTTGCCTGCTGAGGAGTACCGATCAACGGAGCTTGCTGGGAAACACCGGTAGACATGGCGTGTTGATTCATATCCCCGTCTTTGCCTTGCTCTTCCGAGATCTCTAGACCTTCCGGGTTAGCTTTAGCCTTATCGCTATCCACACTAACCCCCTTCTTTTCGGAGTCTTCCAAATCCGAGTAGTCAATCTCCTCCGAGGACCCTGTGGCGGACATATCCCCAGCTGACTTATTCCCGGTAGAGGCAGCTTTCCCCTGATCATCCCCGGCTGCTCCACCGTCAGCATCTTTGTTAGCACCAGTCAGTGCACCGCCCGCACTTCCACCAGACGGGCCCCCAGCGAAACAACTCAGAGTATGAAGCGACGCAGCGATCTCCCGGTTAATCAGATTCAAGTTGGAGCCGTGCTGATTCGAGGGGAGCTCCTTCTCCAACTCCGACGCCAGCGCGTCGAGCAGATTCTCGTCAACGAACTTCGACTCCAACAAAAGGGGGGAAATGCTCAAGTCCAGCTCCGTCAAAGGGCCGGTGTATAGCCGAGTAGCTTCCGCAAGCCAGTGCTCTTCCTTGCGCCAGAAGTAGTCAATGCTCTCCTGCCGGATTGGATCCCCTTTCTTCTGAAGAAGCTCTAAACATCTCCGAGTACCGAAAGCCTGACTATAGCGGCACCGAGCATCATCAAACTGCGGGAACGAGTTCTACCGGTTACGGATCCGCTCGAATCGGACGTATGCCTTGGCACACATCACGGCGGTCACCCTAGCCTGTTCCTAAGTGACTTCGAAGACCCAAGACTCCCTTAGACGAGCAGCTTCCTTGGTATGAGCTTCAACGAGTTCGAGCTTCTCGCGCTCGAGCCGTGTCTTGTCCGCCAGTAGAACGGCCTTCTCTTCCTCGACTTTTGCCGCTGCAGCTCTCATGGACTCGAACCTGCTCGCAATATCCTCGGCCCGCATCACCTCGTTCTCTGCGCGACGAGTGGCCTCATCCTTCTCAGCTTCAACCCGCTTCAGACAGGTCTTTAGCGACTTGATCCGCTTCTTCCCGTCCTTAATTTTCTCAGAAGCTTCAGCCGAGTCGGCGTACGCTCTCTTGAGCTCCAAATCGTATTTCTCCACGAGAAAATTGAAGCTACCCTCGGCCTGAAATGACCGACCAACGTAAGAAAATTTATTAGGAGAGGAAGGAATACGTAAGCCTAGCAAGTCAGCATCGAGAACCGCGGGAAACACACGAAAATAAATGCACTCACCGTCATAAAATTGCGCGAAGCGTCCTTATAGGCATTGGGATAGACCAGCTGGTCCGCAGGCGGGAGACTACGGTGACCTCCCCTGATCTGCCCAAAGAGCTCAACACACTTAGGTCCGTTGGAGATCAGCAGAGATGCCTCGTCTTACGAGAAAGAGACTTTGTTGGGAAAGACGGTCTTGAACCTCCGAGTAATCGGGCGATCGACCGAGGTGGATGAAGTCCCGAGATCAGGAATTGAAGGGGCAACACAACTTAGAGGCAGCGTGGCTGAACCCAGGGCAACCCTCACCTCCTTCCCCTTTCCAGATTTCTCTCGGGACAAAGAGTTAGACGAAGGACCCACCGGACCGATTGGGGGATTAGAAGGGGATTTGTCGCTCACCCGGTCCACGGTTGTAGCTTCTTCCGCGTGCGGAAGAACCCCCGACTCGTCCCTCAGAGTGGGAGCGCCGCCTGACTCAGAATCAGGCCCATCACCCGCCGACTCCCTAGCGGATTTCTCGACAGACTTCCTAGTCGACTCCTTCTTCTTTCTCCTCTTCTTCTTAGCAGGCTGGTCAGAGGCTGGTTGATCCTTAGCAACCGAAGTATCTGGCTCGTTATTCGGCCCATGACTGGATCCGACGCCCCCCGACTTATGCTCTGATCCTTCAGCGGATTTTTCCGCACGCTCCTTCCGCCTTCTCTTTCTCTTGGCAGGGCAGTCGGAGACTATTTGCTCCCCAGCAATCGGGGGCTCTCGAAGCCATGGTTTTTAGAAAAGGAAGAAGCTTTCTTCGAAAGCCTCACCATCTTGCCGTCTATTGCACATATGCAGCCACTTCGACAAGAGTTCGCTTTTGGCAAAGCTCGAGTCTCTTTCTTTGCAAATCTCAAGTCGTTATCTTGCCATCTCGTTCATGAAGTTGACAAACTCATTAAAAAATAGTCAACAATCGCCAAGACAAGACTGTCTTTCCCGAGCTTAACATCATCTCCGCTGGTCAGTCTATGCGGCTCCCACTCGTCAAAGCTCGAGACTTGATCTCAGGAGCTTAAAGGTTCAACCTTTCTCAGAAGCTGCCGTGCTTCTCACCTTCGTCACTCTTCTTTTCTCTCTGCCAGATCTCTGCAACAACAAAGTCCTTGAAGCTTCAAGACTGAACTAGACTAATCCCATGGTGAGATGCAACAGAGAAACAACACTACTGGGCGAGTTCTCACACGGCAATCACAACGGTCAGCTTCCTCTTGCTCTGCATTTCGTATATCAAACGATTCAGTCTCAGCAGTGACGAGAACTCAGCTTGTGAGTCTCATCTACAAGGGATTTGGTTTCATCCGGGTGGACGAGAACGTGACTCTTTAAAATTATAATGTGAAGCTGCAGAAAAGTAACATGTTTGGCTCAGGGATTAGTGCGATGAAAGCTTCACGTTTCAGAGAGGCTTGGTCATGAATTCACGTTTTTAGGACTGAACCTTGGAAAAATTACAGAAGATGCTTCTTCAAGCTCTGTTCCTGTCTCTCCCTTTCTATGCCTCCAGCTCGTTGTTGCAGAGACTCAGCTCGGTTCCAGGCTCGTGGTTGGTGAGAACACCTCCTAGGAGAGTCGTATGGGTTGCTGGAGCAGCAAGATGAACCGGTTCCCTGTTTCCTTTGCTCTGCTACGTGATGATGGTTCAGGAAAGCTAGAGCTGAGGTTGGGTTCAAGCTTCTCGTGAAGAAGGAGGTGGCTTAGCCTTATCAACTCGCCTACATCAAGCTTCTCTTCCCAACAAGCTCGTTTGATTCTTCTTGAGACGAGAAGAGTTTGATTCTTCTTGTGTTCAAGAATAAAAAATAATGAGACGCTGCCCACAAGTCAAGCTTTGCTGAAGAGGAGTTGTTTTGACGATACTGAGGTCCTGGAACAGATGTCTACAATAACTTTCTTACCAAGATACAACAGAGCTCGGACACCTCAGACTCTTGTTTCTTATCCACCACAAAGATAAGTGTTTTATAACTTATGAGATGAACCGTATTATTATTTTATTGCACGTACTCTACACATGTTAATGACTAATAATTATCATGATATCATGAGAAACGAGCTCCACCGTTTGCAATATTGAGACATGTTTAATTACTGTTATCATTTGCAACTCGTGAACGTTTAAAAACATGTTTGATCATTTGCTTATTAATGATTCATAACTTGATTATTTCTTTTGGTTTATATTGATCTAATCATGATCATTCTTTTTGTGAGCCAGAGATCATTGTGCCAAAGAGATAAGAGAGTCAACAAGCGGATGCCGCCATTATGTCCTCATGCTTCGAAGGACAACTCTCAGCTACAAGCTTGTCAGAAGCGGTACAATCATCACAAGCCAGTGTGTTTCTCGACATCATCATAGCCTGACGAACATACAAACCAACAACTTGCTCGACATACAACGATCTCGACACGAGATTTCGGGTCAGCAATAGTTCGGTAACCTTGTATATTAGGCATGAATTTACTTGAACTTGCTTTTTATTAGGCACGAGTTTGCGAGTGACTCGCTTATTGTTAGACACGAATTTACAAAAACTCGTCTTTGGCTAGGCATGAGTTTATAGAAACTCTCCTTCTACTAGGCGCGGGTTCTCAGTAAACTCGCCTTTGTCTCAGCATGAGTCTAGTAAACTCGTCTTTCACTAAGCACGAGTTCAAAGCAAACTCGCCTTTTACTAGGCACAAGTTCAAAGTAAATTCGCCTAAATCGTCACAGGCATGAATACGCCTAGTTCATTGTCTAATAAACCCTATTCGTAAAATTCACAGAGATCGACTTCATCTCTCTCTACGAACTTGGGGGGACTTACTGTTGGACATGGGTTTTACCCCCAACAAGGCCCATTAAGACAATGAATTAGCACATCTCACTAGGAAAGCCTAGTTCTCACATTCCTATAAATAAGGAGATACCTCCTTATTAGAAAGAATCCTCTTCTCATTTTTAGACTAAGAACACTTCTTAGGGATTTGTAGATTCACTTTACATTTGTATTCACTCTTTGTAATGAATCTTCATATCAATAAATCTCTTTGATGTTCTATTCTCATCGATTTCTTTGTTGATTTCTCCTAAACCTCAAGGATTTAAGAATCCAATTCTTAAATCTTTTATTGTTATGATTCTACAAAAAAACACCATTTTTGGATCAAACAGGTTCCTCAGAGAGACATGAAGGAAATGTGGTACATGCAAAAATATCAGAGAAAATTCAATTATTGCAATTCAAAATATGAATATCAAGATCTTTTAAACAATTTTAAGGGTTTCTCGGCTTAAATGCTATGATCTCTAGACTCAATATGAATTGTTTTATGAGATTTTAACTAAACTTGTACCAACTACTGTAAAACCCCAGTCTGATCCAAAATCGCTTTTTTTGGACAAAATATTTTTTTTTGGAAAAGATCCAAAACAGCTAACCCATGAGACTTACCGGCCCTGAGGGGAAGCATTACAAGCAACCGCTTCCGGCCCTCAAAAAATACTTGAAAAATTCTGCCTTTTTATAAGAAAATTATTATTATAGTATATAAACGCTCTTATAAAAATGGCCAATTTTAAAAAAATTGCTCTGGTCTTTCCCATGCCAGGACCGGTATTGGACTGAAGACTTTAGAGAGTTTTAGAGTGTTTTGATTTTGGTGGGATTTATGTGAGTTTTGAAGTTATTCGAGTGGTTTTAGTTAAAGTTTTAAAACTAAAAGAAAATCTACAGGTGATTGGGAAAGGTGTTTTCTAAAATTTCAGAGTAGTTTGGGTGATTTCTTTTTCCATTAAAGAAGTATAAGTTGAGAGACTTGAGGCAAAGCCATATCAGAAGGAACAAAATAAAATAACATTTGTAGATGCCTTAAACTAGAAGAAACCTTCATATGAAGGAAGAGAATAGATGTACAATGGGAAACCTCTTCCACCGGCAAGACTACCGAAGTCAGAGACACAGTTAAGTGTGATCACTGCCTGTTGCTTCAGCTCTGAGAGGAGACGAAAGCCATGTAAGATCGCCTCTGGCCATATATGATTAAAAACTGTGGTATTTGGTAACACTTACTGCAATTTCTGTAGCTATTGCATTGACTTCAACAGGAACTACCACTATTTGGCATAGATCGAAGACGTTCAAAGAATGAATAATCCTAGAAATCTCATGTTATAAGTTAGGAAAGGACATGGGTGATGAGAGACCTTCCCATGCTGTTGTGGAGGAAAATTCAACGATCACATTTTTCGCTCAAATATATATTTTTCGCATATGGGACTCTCTGTCAATTCATTCATTATTTCCACACATGTCATGTCGTTACACTACTCATAAACATCACATGAATTATATGAAGGAAGGTTAAATATGTTGGGGTCAAAATCGGTACGACGGAATTAATAGCCGAAACTTTCCGCAAGAATACAAAATGAACAGTTTTATAAAACTCGAGAAATCGTTTTATAAAGCTCGAGAATCGTTTTATAAAGCTCGAGAATCGTTTTATAAAACTGGAGAATCGTTTTATAAAACTCGAGAATCGCTTTATAAAACTCGAGAAATCATTT